>CM063513.1:11675281-11980281 GCA_032199755.1 Ambrosia artemisiifolia
GTTGACCGAGTCACTGGGTCGACTCGGTATACGTTTAACTCACCGATTCGATTAACGGTACCTCGCAATAATCATGGAAACGGTATTATAATCGGATATCAATAACTAATACCAATATCTATATATAATAACTGTTTAAAGATTATACCTTTCGGGTTCTCACCGGGAAGTGACCGGAGTGTAACCGGAATATAATCGGGACATAATCAGGGATTAATCGGGAGTTATATCCAACCGGGTATCGAACCCGTCTTCCAAGCCGGTAATCAATACTGTGTGAATATATATATCACCGGTTGGCTCCATAGGAACCTGTTGAGCACAAAACAGAGAGAAACAGGCTTAGATCCGGCTAAAACGATACACAACAGAAATAGAGGCTCGGGTTTAGTTACTGGTTAAGTTCCGAGCAGAAAGGTGGGTTATTGGATGGCTTAATGAACACAAATCAGAACAGAAAGGATGGGTTAGGTTCGGTTTAGTAGATTATCAAGACCCGATGGTTACAGTGGGTTGGGTTCGGCTAAAGAGATGATCGGAATCCTGACCGGAAACTAACTGGACCATCAAACAAACAGAGGAGAACATGGTTTCAGGTTTAATCGGTGTTTTGAATTATAAACAGGGGAGGTAAAGGGTTCTCTGGTTGGTTAACGATGACAGTCACCATATCTGGTGACTGTCCGGCTGTGGTTAACTGAAACAGAGGGACGAATAGGGTGGTAACCGAGTGGTTCATGGTGATTCATAACTGAAACAGAGGAGGAGCGGTGATGGTGATGTATTATAGATAGTCGCCGGAGAGAGGGAAGGAAGAAGCTTACCGGAACAGTAGGCGGCGCCGGAGATGGAGGCGGCGGTGACCGGAGGCAGCAGCGGAGGCGGCGAAAGCCGCCATGGCTGTCCGATGACCTGCTGCTCTCTTTTACACACACAAGTGTGTGTGTGTCGTGGGTTATGCAGACAAAGAGAGAGAGAAGCAAGGTTCATAAGGTAAGATTAAATAAAGGGGTGTTTGGCAACGGGGATAATAACTGGAACTCGGGTGTTTGGTAACGAGTATAACCATAAAATAAGAAACGTTTGGCAACGTTTTAATAGAAGATAAGGAGCGTTTAACCGAGATAATAAAAGTCCAATAATTATTATCTATATAATCGATTGAAACGGTTAGTCGCGAGATTCGAACTTAAATAATTTATTAGATAATCGGGTGGTCGGGTACGATCCGACCCGTTTAAGAGACCCGTAACACCTCGGGTTGTTACAGTATTAGTTACCTCTAAACTTGCACTTGACCATTTGTATCTATTACATCTGAACCTTTGCCAATAATAAAACGAATGTTTTAAGTAACTTATATGCATTTCACTTACATTTGCGTTATTACTTTCTAAGTTGTGAGAGTATATTCCGAGGGGGAGTTTAAGTCCATAAACTCAGTCACTAAATCTTAATTACTTATGTTTTCCGCTGCAAATCTCTCTAGTAATTAGGACTTGAGCTCAAACCGATTCCAACATGGATGGATTAAATGAGGATTTAAATTTAATATTAATTTTGCATAGGTTTTTTTGGCACATTATTTCATGGTAATTATGTGATCAAGGTCACATAAAGTATGTTTGAATAATTGAATTAATATATTTTAGGTGAATCTATATGTAATATTTGTGATGAAATATGTAGATATTACTCAAAATTTAATGTATGTTCGTTTGTAAGTTTTTGCTCATGAATGTGTGTTTTTGTTCATTTGCATTCATTTGTATTCTTGAATGTTCTCTGTGTTCATTTGTATTTGTCTGCGTTCACTTTTGTCAAGCATTTTAAATTAACAAACAACCAGTTTGTGAACATATTATTTCTTTATCAAACTAGCACAAATAGAAAATCTTGTTCGTTAGGTGTTCATAAACAGTTCCTAAAAATAATAGTTCCTTAACAAATGTTGTGTTCGTTCGATATGTTTACATCCCTAATATACCAAGTACCAGTACCAAACCGATACCCACCATACAACATCACTAACAACACAGATATTCATTTTCATGGATTTCTATGTTGTTACAAATGGTTTCCTATAGAGAAAATTGCTCGAATAGTCCCTGTGCTTTGCACTTTTTTCGCCTATAGTCCCCAAATTTTCAAAATTACAGCCATTGTCCTGAAACATTGAAATTTTTTAACTCGGATAGTCTCTGTGGTTTGCAATTTTTTCGCCTATAGTCCCCAAATTTTCAAATAACTGAAGTTTTGTAATTTCACACCCACTTAACTGGATTATTTAACCTCAGTTAGCTCCAGGGACTATCTGAGTTAAAAAATTTCACTTTTTCAGGACTATGGCTGTAATTTTAAAAACTTGAGGACTATAGGTGAAAAAAGTGCAAACCACAGGGACCATTCGAGCAATTTTCTCTTTTCTATATTTCTAGTTTTTTATAGCATGTTATATATACGAAATTTATTTTTGAATTACACAAAACAACTTTTATATAATTAAACCTAATAACAACAGTACATAAACTTTCTTTATTTTATAAGACATGTTTCCGATGACATATAATACATCTGGCCGGGAATTTCCATCGGCTTATATCATTTACCAAACTATAAAAGAAAATGTTTGAATGTGAAATATATGAAACTCTTCCATCATATATGGACCTTTTCCTATAGTTGTACGTACTCTTAACAACAATTGCATTTCATAATCCGAAGTAAAAAAACAAACAAACAAACAAAAGAAACAAAAATTAATTCTTTGATCTAGAGATTGGCTACACAAGATCAAACTACCAAAAGGGCGTTCGATTCAAGATCAGTAAAAGTCGACGATCATGGGGTGTTTTGCAGTCTATGTGCGGAGAAACTACAGAGAGAATTAGGGTTATCATTGTGACAAGAAGATGAACCAGAAGGTGGGACATTACCCTTTGGAAGCATCACTGAGAATACCCTATCATCTTTATTAATATTCTTGTTGTTCTTGGTCTTTTCTGATCTTTTCTTCATCATCATCATCGTCCTTAATCTTTTCCCATCATCTTTGTTGTTATAAATCAAGAAACGAGACGATGACGGTTTCGGGTTCTTGACGACAGTGTAACTTGGTGGTTGTGGTGCAATGGAGAGGACGATGAGTAAGTGTAGTATGAGAGTGAGGAGAAAGACAACGTTCACGAAAACCCTAACCATTATTCAAATATTTGATCAGGATATATCGGTGGATCTGTACTGGGATTGTGTGATGATGAATGAGTAGGTGTATTATATATATAGTTATATATTTGTATGTATGTGAATGCATGTAAGTATGTAAGTAATAATATTGCATTGCATCTATATATGATCCAAGTAATTAGGTTGCATGGTATAGGAGGAGTTGGCAGCCCAAAATTCGAGATTCCTACTGTTGACTCTTTCTCTCTCACACAACAACAAATTAGTTGACTTTAGTCCTTTTTAGTATACTTTATAAGGCTTTTTTTATAAGGCTATATAGTATGGAGACAATCTCCCATGACTCGTCAGTCAGAGTTACATCAACGGCACCTCATATTTTTCATTTTTTTCCTAAAGTTTGGAAATGATTTTCCCAAATTCCTCTATTCCCCTTTTATTTTTATTATTTTATAAAGTTTGATTTAAAAAGATTAAAATAAAATTGGCCAATCACATGTCTAGGCACCAACGATGGTTTTCCACCGAAAACAACTCGGTGGTGTTCCCCGACCCACCGAATGCCACAGCAATTGGCCTAAGGGAGGGACAGGGCACCACCAGATTTGGTCGCAGGTACCCCACTAACAGCACAGTAACACCGCTGCCGGTAGTGCTGGTAGGGGTCCCGTGGACCTTTTGTTGTTTCTATCTAACGGGATCCTTCACGAGAGAGAGAGGAGAGAGAGTGTCTGACCCATTTATTATTGAAAGAGAGAGAGAGAGGTGAAAGAAGGTGGGAAAGGGTAATATATTATTGTTATTATCATGTGTGAAAATAATTAATTGTTGATAAAGAATCAGTGAAATGTTGCCTTCAAAAAACTGTTTCAGTAAAGTAAATCAGTAAAGTAATGTGTCAGTGTAGGATTGGTAGAAATCAGTGAAATAATTTTTTTTTAGTGGAGCGTCCCTCCCCCCTAATGTTAAAGAAAAGAGGGTTATGCCTAAATTTGTTTTGTTTTAAAAAATAATGGAAAATCATCAAACTAGATATTGACTCACTAGAATATTTGTGAAAGCGAACGTATGAGGCGTCTATAGGTAGGGGCTTCACGTTAAATGTTTCACTTCAATAGTCGATATGTATAGAAAGAAGCTAAAAAAGTGTAAACATTTCAAAAACATGTGTAGTACTTCTCACAAAACGGTTCACTTCAACGTAAGTTCTTTTGTTCACTCATGTAAGTAAAGATTTTAATTTTTATTATTAGGCTAAAATAGTCTTTCTAAATGCATGTCTTGCATCACTTGAAACTCGTTTTTGCTAATATATAAACATGTTTATAAATTTTGCTTTTGTGTAAAACATATTAAATTTTTATTAGAATTTCAAAAAATAAATAACTTGCCTCAACGAGCAATTAATCGAATCTATCTTTTTAGTAAAGCAACTCTAGCTCAAATTTCAACTTATTAACAGTAAATGAGTTGGCTCGTTTAACTTCGACCCTGATTCCGACTCGAAGTTGGCTCACTTCACTCATTAAGCAGTACTAGGTTAAATACAAATTTTATATGACTGACAAATTAAAATAATTTAGGGATAATGATTAAATTATTTAATTTTATAATTATTAATCACACAGCTATTACATTTTTTGGGTTGGAATCAACTACACAGTGAAAGAAAAAATGAGAAATCGTAGGAATGGTATCAAACGGTCTCCCATTAAACTTATCCAAGCGACATTAGAACCGCCTCCTCAAACTCTACAATCTTAGTTTTTAGGTTTTCGTTTTTTTGAATTTTTAGCTTGTGGTTTTTAGAATTTGTGTTATATATATCATTGTGTGTTTTATGCGGCATTGCGTCTTTTTCTTATTTTTGTCATTGTGTTTCTTTTGCGATTTATTGTCTTTTTTCCATGCTATTTCTCGACATTGTGTTATATTTGTGACCCAGTATTTCATATTTCGTTGTCTATTGTGTTTTTTTATCCTTCTCACTTCGCATTTATTTTACACTATATAAGATAAGTTGACCCTACATTTTGTATGGAAACTAAGTATGTAAATAGTTTTATATTTATTAAATTCATTAAAAGACCCTATATAAGTATATAACGTTCAAATATTTGAGAAAACAAAAAATACCCTCGGTCATTTTCAATAAATATTAGAGAAAAGAAGTTAGTGTGAAACTTTTAACATTAATATGATTAGATTTGAAACAAGTACATTTAATTAGATGCATATTTGTATGAATTAGATCATGATGCATATTTCTTTATACAACTATGGAAAAACAAATAATTATGTGACATCTGATTTCTTTATACAACTTTTAATTTATGATGAAATGTCCATACCTTAGAGATCTGGTTATTTTCTATATGTTTTATTTTTTATTCGTTTACACTTGTATATCTGTTGACCAAACTTTTTATTTTACATAAAATCTAAACATTTCATAATTCATATGTTGGGTAATTTTAAGAGCAAACACATGTTAGAAAACTTATATTGTGATCGCCTCAACGCCTCTTGTACATGAAGCTCGCGTGTTTCCGAGTCTTTGTACTTGCTGCAGCAAAATATAAAAAGAAAACAAAATCATAGAAGTGAACCGGGCTTGTGTTTGACACAATTCCCTTAAACAGATTCTTCGTCTGTTCCCAGGGTACACCGGTTCGAAACAGTGACGATGGTGCACTGCCGGACTATCCCACTTGCCTGAAAAATAATCGATACTTGGTTGCTACTCTAGAGTTATGAGTGTTGCAAGAGTTTCTTAGTGAATATTTCTCATGTATATTCTTATGTATATTCTCATATCACATATATGACACAAAAGTCTCTTATATACAAGAGTCAATGGTGGATGAAGAGTCTAACATAATTAGACACTTAATTTAGTCTTTAACCATAATCAAGTGTCATAAATAAATTAACTCTACTCAAGAGTTTCAATTCACAACATGAAGAGTTATACACTTAATTTAGTCTTAAAACTACAATCAAGTGTCATAAATAAATTAACTCTACTAAAGAGTTTTTCTTCAATTCACCACATAAGGAGTTTTACCAATAATTATAATTTCACTAAAGTATAATTTCATTAGATTAAACCTCCATTCACCTTCTAAAATTCCAACAACACACATCTCAAAAATTCACATGATGCCTAATTTGTAAGACTTGAACACATAATGATGGAGGTATCACCTTTTGTGTGCATATATAATAATATATGCTAAAATTATTGTAATGCATATAATTAGGTGTGTGGGTGTGTGAGCTAGGGAGAGGGTAATATATAATTCAAACACTCGCATTTATGTTCCTATTCCCTCGTGGGGTTGTCAACATTCTATGGGACCTAGATCCGAATTGTAAGAATCTCAGAAACCAAAGAAGTACTCTACTATTTTCTTCTTCCCCGTTTTTCATATTGTGAAAAAATATATTTTTTCATATATTGTGTAGAAAAGGATTAAAAGTTTTACTTGTTAATTCACAGGTATCAAAATTAAATATGATAAATGGCAATCATGTGATGCAAGTCATGTAATCATGATATATATAAATGGCAAAAAAAAATATATGATACTTGCTCAACAAAATCTTCAATGTCTCATCTCACTTTTCACAATCTACTTCTGCAAATGTGTGGCACTAACATGTGATGTTGATTTGATTCTTTATGTATTATTTATTATGTTTACTATACTTATATTGTTCTAATATCAAATTCCGTATTTGCCAGATTAATAATAGGAAAAATGATTATCTTTGAATAATAAGTTTGGATTCTTTTAAGTTTTAACATTCATTTGGACTTGATTATCCATGACATTAAGTAGAAGATAGTGGGGCCGCACCCAGTTTATGGTTTGTGTTCGGGGGCGTTTGAATTTGACTCGCCATCTTTAGTGCATTAACAACTTCATCATACAAGATAGCAACATAAATAGTGGTGACTGTGACCAATTGTTGTCCCCAAACATATTTTATCGTCGTTAGGACTATATTCCTATGCAACCACCATACACTTAGGGCCTGTTTGGTAGCCTCTTAATGAGGCTCTGAACCATTCAGCTCTGAATGGTTCAGCATTGGGACTGTTTGTTTCAACTTAAAAAAGGCTCTGAATGGAATGGTTAAGAGCTGAATCATTCAAACTTGGTGCATAGCTAAACAATTCAGTACTTAATCATTCAGAGCCTCTTAAGTCTTAACTATTCAGACCCCATGATTCAGCACTTAAATAACCAAACCACCCCTAATTCTTTCGGTAACAAACAACACGTGTCCATGTTGTGCTAGCAAGGTCATATTATTCTTAAAAATTGGTTGGTAAATTATTAGGGTAAGATCACCCATTGTGCATTCTAAACTTTACAAATGGAATTGAGGCTTGGTTGTTAATAACATGTTTAATTTAAAATGTTACTAGTGGTTGTTTAGATAAGTAGTTAACCAAAAATGTTTATTTACAAGAAAGTTAGATTCTGATGAAATAGTTATGTAATATAATGCTCAATATTATATCCATAAAAAATGTATTATATAGAACCTACCGGAAACAATTGTTGAAAGACATCCTACTTATTTAATTTCAACTTTTAGCGCCGTTTCGGCTACCACAATAGTATATTCTATCGCCCCCTTTCTTGGAAAATAGTCACTATCTGAGTCACAGAAGATGCTTAGCCGGGCCTGCAACCCCAGTCCTGCCAGATTGAGGTAGGCTGCCCCTCCAATCTTGGTCAGAGGTGAAGGAAAGGAGGCAGGGAAGCAGGTGGGAACGGCAACTGCACGGGTTCGAACCCGGGGTCTTATCTCCAACTTCTTGATTGCTTTGCCACTCCGCTATGCCCCTGAAGCCAATTATTTAGTGTATCTTACTTATTGTTTATTTATTGATCAACATCGCAACTATATATACAATCTGATATATAGTTTTGGTCCGGATGCATAAAATCAAATAAATTAAATTCATAGCCCATGTTTTTAAAATAAATATCTTACATCACTTTTAGGTTAATAAATCATTTCTTTCTATTTAAACAATAAGTTATATAGTTTTTTTTTAACAAATATGAATCGCGTTATAACACGTATCAAAGTGATACATTTTTTTAACGGCTAATGTTACCCTCATAGTATTTTATGCTAAATACACTCTATGTGACCATAACTTTACATATACAATACAAAGGTGAATAACACGAACGTTATTCACTAGATATACGCCCCACTTATGGTGTGCGCATATAATGTATATATGTGTGGCCCTCGGGGGGCAAAAGTAAAGTTGCACTAGTTTTAACACGTTATTTTACTAATTTCGTGAAAATAACGTTAAAAACGACGGACGGTTAATCATGCATCATGTGGTGGCGTTGATAGCCAAAAGACAAAGGGGTACATGCACCGATCGGGTTTGTCCAGATTGCTAAGTGTTTTGTGCCTTATGTCCAAGGTTTGATACCAAACCACATCGAGCCGGGGGTCTCACTGGAAGCAGCCTCTCTATTCTTAGGGATAGAGGTAAGGCTGTCTACATCTTACCCTCCTCAGACCCTACCTTAGCTTTGCTATAGGTGGGATAAACTGAGTATGATGATGATGATGATGTTATTCACTAAGATATATATAGATGCATTTTTATAGTATTTAAATTCTTGTAGAAGAATGATATAAACATATCACTGTAGATCTGCTTTTAACTTTTTTCCCACATTTATTATAATTAAAACGATCGTGCATAACGATTTTGATATGTAAAAGGAGAATATGGTGTGACTTGAATACAACTTTGGTATAACCCATTGATGTGACCCCATATTATGCATTTTTTATAATTGAGTATCAACTTTTCCTGTTTTGGTCGTAAGACTCCTAAATGCATATACGAACTAATAAAATAAATGACAAATATTATATAAGTAAGTTTTCATATTGGGTTGTATTATTTAAACCCCCCACCCTTCTATTTTAACCCACTCAAAGCGCCTCGCTTAGGTCTAAGCGAGGCGCTTTGAGCTAAATTCGAGACGGTCAGTACGAGAATCAGAAAAAGCTGATTTTTAAATTCGAAGCGCCTCGCTTAGGCCTAAGCGAGGCGCTTCAAGGGGGTAATTAATTTTAGTAGTTGTTTTGATATTTTGAGTTGGTTTTTTTATTTTTTTTAATTTAATAATTATAAAAAGTTAAAAAAATTTAAAAAACAAAGTAATAACCCTAATCATTGTCAATGACTTAAACTTGACATCATCAACCAACTTCAAAATTTCAACTTCCCGTTCAGGTGCTTAATACCAGATTGATGATACCTTGTTCCACCCAAATCAAGGGATCCGCTTGGAGTCTAAAGCTTCGTGTGTCATCTTGGTCGAACTCATGTTGCAACAGTCGACGAACATCATTCAAAATTTCAACTTCCCGTTCAGGTGCTTAAGTCCACCTTGAAGACTGGATTCAGTGCAATCAGACTCCGAATGCGGTATGCGCGTTAAATTTCATTAAATGCGGCAATCAAGGGATTTTTAATATAGCCATTTTCCCCTGGGTTTACCAGGAATGGGTTGAAGGTGTGTGTTGCACCGGCTTGAGATATGAGTTTGATTAGCTTAAATCTCTCTGATCCATGGTATCCACTATCAGGTTGTCTTCATCGTTGACCGCTATATCTCGGATAACAACTGAAAAAGTTGTAATTACAAGAAGATGATCAAAGATGCTACAACATAACTTGCACCGGCTTGAGATATGAGTTTGATTAGCTTGAATCTCTCTGATCCATGGTATCCACTTTCAGGTTGTCTTCATCGTTGACCGCTATCTCTCGGATAACAACTGAAAAAGTTGTAATTACAAGAAGATGATCAAAGATGCTACAACATAACTTGCACTGGCTTGAGATATGAGTTTGATTAGCTTGAGTCTCTCTGATCCATGGTATCCACTTTCAGGTTGTCTTCATCGTTGACCGCTATCTCTCGGATAACAACTGAAAAAGTTGTAATTACAAGAAGATGATCAAGGATGCTACAACATAACTTGCACCGGCTTGAGATATGAGTTTGATTAGCTTAAATCATTGAAGACAACTTTCCAATTGTTTTTAGGCTTTTTAGTGGATTTTTCCATCTTTGTGTTTCCAATTGTTTTTTAATTAGCTTAAATCTCTCTGATCCATGGTACCTTGAAGACTAGATTCGGTGCAGTCGATGAACATCATTCAAAATTTCAACTTCCCGTTCAGGTGCTTAAGTCCACCTTGAAGACTGGATTCGGTGCAATCAGACTCCGAATGCGGTATGCGCGTTAAATTTCATTAAATGCGGCAATCAAGGGATCCGCTTGGAGTCTAAAGCTTCATGTGCCATCCTTGTGTTTTCAAGACACAGGCAAGTCCTCGTCTGATCCACAAAACAAAACAATAATCTTTTACCGGTTTGAACCGGAGATGACTTTGCATGGTGAACCGGTTTTATATGAGTGTAGAAGAGTTGCAATGCCGTTGACGGAGAGATATCACGACGTTAGTGGATTAGAGACTGTTCCGTTACAGTGGCGTCCTCCGTCTCCTAATATCAAAACGTTGACTGTTAATCGGTCAAAGTCTGTTAGCAATGATAACGAAATGATCGTTGACCGCTATATCTCGGATAACAACTGAAAAAGTTGTAATTACAAGAAGATGATCAAAGATGCTACAACATAACTTGCACCGGCTTGAGATATGAGTTTGATTAGCTTGAATCTCTCTGATCCATGGTATCCACTTTCAGGTTGTCTTCATCGTTGACCGCTATCTCTCGGATAACAACTGAAATGTTAGAAGAAGGTGATGAGATAGATGAAAAATGCTCCAACATAACTTGCACCGGCTTGAGATATGAGTTTGATTAGCTTGAATCTCTCTGATCCATGGTATCCACTTTCAGGTTGTCTTCATCGTTGACCGCTATCTCTCGGATAACAACTGAAATGTTAGAAGAAGGTGATGAGATAGATGAAAAATGCTCCAACATAACTTTCACCGGCTTGAGATATGAGTTTGATTAGCTTGAATCTCTCTGATCCATGGTATCCACTTTCAAGTTGTCTTCATCGTTGACCGCTATCTCTCGGATAACAACTGAAATGTTAGAAGAAGGTGATGAGATAGATGAAAAATGCTCCAACATAACTTGCACAGGCTTGAGATATGAGTTTGATTAGCTTGAATCTCTCTGATCCATGGTATCCACTTTCAGGTTGTCTTCATCGTTGATCGCTATCTCTCGGATAACAACTGAAATGTTAGAAGAAGGTGATGAGATAGATGAAAAATGCTCCAACATAACTTGCACCGGCTTGAGAT
This sequence comes from Ambrosia artemisiifolia, assembly GCA_032199755.1. Lineage (NCBI taxonomy): Eukaryota > Viridiplantae > Streptophyta > Magnoliopsida > Asterales > Asteraceae > Ambrosia > Ambrosia artemisiifolia. Next base: position 11,686,824 of record CM063513.1, read on the forward strand.
ATGAGTTTGATTAGCTTGAATCTCTCTGATCCATGGTATCCACTATCAGGTTGTCTTCATCGTTGACCGCTATCTCTCGGATAACAACTGAAAAGTTGTCTTCAATGATTCTAAGAAACTTGAAAGTAATTACAAGAAGATGATTTTACTGTCTAGTCAATGAATGTTATATTACAATAATATTTACGTTGAGCAAAAAGTTGTGTTTGAAGTCTAGTTCTTTTGGCCACAGGTACAGAAAGGTTATAGTGGTTGAGTATCATCAATCTGGTATTAGTGGTTGGAACAAGGTATGGATATGGAGAACATGGAATGAGATGGTTTCGATTTTCGTACAAAGATTCCATAAGTAAAAGTCAGTTGTTATCGGAGAGATATCTTCATCAATATAGTCCGGAAGTCAAACATATCAATTAAACATGCAAAAATTATGTTCTGAAAAAATATGGGTATCGAATGTATAGTCGGAGGACCACTTACAATGATTCATCAAAGTTGTACAAAGCTGGATGTTTTTACTGGAAAACCAAAACGAGCAATAAACGAAGCGAAACGGAGAGATATAATTTTCTTGGCTTGGAAACAACTTAAAAGAAGCAAAAATGAATTAAAATTATTTTTTGGTGATTAACAGATAATTTTAAAGAATTAAAAGAAATTCAAGTTTAAAAAAAAAAGGCCAAAGCGCCTAGCTTTGGTCAAAGCGAGGCGCTTGAGTGCCTAGCTTTGGCCAAAGCTAGGCGCTTGACTGGTTTGATTAGACCACAAGCTCCTCGCTTTGACCAAAGCGAGGCGCTTTGGCCTTTTTTTTTTAAACTTGAATTTCTTTTAATTCTTTAAAATTATCTGTTAATCACCAAAAAATAATTTTAATTCATTTTTGCTTCTTTTAAGTTGTTTCCAAGCCAAGAAAATTATATCTCTCCGTTTCGCTTCGTTTATTGCTCGTTTTGGTTTTCCAGTAAAAACATCCAGCTTTGTACAACTTTGATGAATCATTGTAAGTGGTCCTCCGACTAAACCTAACTCGCAACAATTGTTTTTAATTCATTTTTAAGTGTTTTTAATTACTTTTCGAGAAATGATAATTTTCAAATATTACAGAGGTGTTACCAAGCATGTCAAGAAATGATAATTTTCAAATATTGCAAGTCCAAATCATTGTACGATGTCTTTTTTCAGAGGACCTCGACTCTTGAGATGTTGCAGGTGTCTGAAAAGTTTGAACTAAAATTGAACTGTTATTTGGAATGTTCCTGTTTTCATATATTGCAGATCAAGGTGTTACCAAGCATGTCAAGAAATGATAATTTTCAAATATTGCAAGCCAAATCATTGTACGATGTCTTTTTTCAGAGGACCTCGACTCTTGAGATGTTGCAGGTGTTTGAAAAGTTTGAACTGAAATAACTTTTCATGCAAGCAAGTAAAATTCAGTTGTTTTACTAATTTCATAGTCTTGATACTTTAAACAATCGGATCGGCACTAACGCGGAAACCTTCGTTTTTGCAAAAACCTTCCTTCCTTATTATTATTATTATTTACATTATTATCGTTGCAGGTGACCTCGACTCTTGAGATGTTGCAGGTGTTTGAAAAGTTTGAACTGAAATTTATTATTTACACAGGTTTGCCAGAGGGTCACTATTCATATATAAAGAACATAAAAGTTGTGTGTATGAATAGTGACCCCCTGGCAAACCTGCGTAAAGGACTAAAGCCAGTGAGATTGATAACTGGACAGGTTAGCCAGGTGTTTGTCAAAAAGGTAGACCACACCACTAGAGCAAAAAGTTGTGTGTATGAATAGTGACCCTCTGGCAAACTGGACAGGTTAGCCAGGTGTTTGTCAAAAAGGTAGACTACACCCCTAGAGCAAAAAGTTGTGTGTATGAATAGTGACCCTCTGGCAAACTGGACAGGTTAGCCAGGTGTTTGTCAAAAAGGTAGAGCACACCGCTAGAGCAAAAAGTTGTGTGTATGAATAGTGACCCTCTGGCAAACCTGCGTATGAATAGTGACCCTCTGGCACACCACTAGAACATTAATCGGTTTCATCTTTGTTTTCTTGAGTTGAACTTTCCATGATCTACCTTTATCATCTCAGAGAGATATCTGTCAACGATGAAAGGGAACCCGAAACAATAGAAGTCCACCACTAGGGCAAAAAGTTGTGTGTAAGTTTTATTTAGCGTAAAAAGTTCATTGTACATATACCTCCTTATCTAAAAAGTTGTGTGTACATTACCGTTGTGTGTATGAATAGTGACCCTCTGGCAAACCTGCGTATGAATAGTGACCCTCTGGCAACGATGAAAGGGAACCCGAAACAATAAAAGTCCACCACTAGGGCAAAAAGTTGTGTGTAAGTTTTATTTAGCGTAAAAAGTTCATTGTACATATACCTCCTTATCTAGAAGTCCACTCTGTTACTTCAAGTAGAAAAAGATGAAGAAGAATAAATGAAGTCTATTATAGAGGTTAGTAGGTTACTCATTACCGTTGAAGGTAAACATGGACAGTGAGAAGTGAGATTGATAACTTCTCTATGGAAGTTGCTAAAATAGTTAAACAAAAGCTGAAATTGAACAGTTATTTGGAATGTTCCTGATATTTACAGTTTTGCTTTTTTTGGTGAAAATGAACTTGAAGAAATGATTTGGTTGAAGAAATTCAGTTTGTTGGACAGTGAGTAATATAACTGGACAGTAAGATTGATAACTTCTCTATGGAAGTTGCTAAAATAGTTAAACAAAAGCTGAAATTGAACAGTTATTTGGAATGTTTCTGATCATTACAGTAAAATTCATTAGCCAGGCGTTTGTCAAAACGAACAATTAAAATAAACTTTTCATGCAAGCAAGTAAAATTCAGTTGTTGGACAGTGAGATTGATAACTGGACAGGTTAGCCAGACGTTTGTCAAAACGAACAATTAAAATATACTTTTCATGCAAGCAAGTAAAATTCAGTTGTTGGACAGTGAGATTGATAACTGGACAGGTTAGCCAGACGTTTGTCAAAACGAACAATTAAAATATACTTTTCATGCAAGCAAGTAAAATTCAGTTGTTCGGACAGTGAGATTGATAGGTGGCAGGAAAAAGCTGACATTTTGTTCCTTGTTGCAGAAAGAAATCAACAGTCGGATCGACGATTTTGTTTACCCTCCCATTGACATAAAAAATGTTTTTTTGAAAAACGTCTGACTGAAAAAAAAAACTAACTCAAAAGAAAAAAAAATGTTAAACCTTAAACTCAAAAGACAAAAAAAAAAAAAAAAAAAAAAATTTATCCGAAGCGCCTCGCTTCGAGTAAAAAATCAGCTTTTTTTGACCTCGTACCGAGGTAGTTAAAAAGCAAAGAAAGCGCCTCGCTTAGGCCTAAGCGAGGCGCTTTCAGGGGGGTGAAAATAGAAGTGGGGGGTTGAAATAGACCAGGCCTTCATATTGTTAATACTCGTATTAATTATTGAACGAATACAAAAATTTATACATATATAAGGTTAGTATACTAATTTAATTACTTATTTGAAATAAAATACTAGAAAACTCCTAAAAGTAGATAAATTTACAAACACAATCTTAAAATGAAAAAGTGTTGGTATGATGTTGGGATTTTATTAACTTTTTTATATTTTTATAAAAATTAATTAAATATATTAATGATCAACTTAAAGGCCGTTGAATTTATTGTAAAACCTTAAACTATATTTTATTTTAGGTTTACAAACGTAATTAGTTCTAAGTAAAATTTTCCTAATCACTTTATTTTAAGAGCATTTATAACCCGTTCATTAAAATTTTGTAAGTGTATCCCTCATATTTTAAAAAGTGGTTTTGAGGAGTTGTAAGATGAGAAGAGAGAAAATGTTACTGTTCATATATATATTTATTTATATTCTTATGAAAATTAATTATTATACTATTGTTCAGCACATCAAAACTGCTGGTCAACACAATAAAAACTGAATTTTCAGATAATCCTGGCCACAATAATTAATCAGTTATTATTTTAAATCAATCTCAGCCGTTTAAACTCTAAAAATATGGCAGTTATAGATTTTCAAAGCAAGTTGGGTTTCCAAAGTTTACGGCAGGAGTTTAGCGCGTAATCTCTCCCACGTCTCCACCTTTCATCCCTGTAAAAGGCCTTCTCTCCAGCGCTCTCTCCGGTCTCCGGTCACCCCAACGCCAAATGATCATCCTCCTCTATCCCACACCAGGTGGTTATCAGAGCCTCCCAATTTATTTTTCCAGTTTTTAAATTGCATCACATCTGCACTCTTTATCTTTCAGATCATGATCAATAAAGCTTTTACTAAGAAAAACAACGAAAAACCAACCCCAGTTTAGACGACAAGATTCCCCTGATCCTTGTAAGTTCCTTTTCTAACATATGCAATTGTTGTCTTTTCATTCTTTGTTGCTCTCTCAAGTTTTAATGATTTCTGTTTGAATTTGAGTATTACGATGATGGTATTCAGCACTTCGTTTTCACCTAGAGGTAAGTCAGTATCATTCATTCTCGCCAGCGATGAGTTTGGAGCCCTGTTAATCTAAGGGGAACTAAACCCTCTCGAGTGCAGCATCATGGGATCCATGATTACAATTTTAGGGTTGTGTGAACCAAAGAGACGACAACACCAAATTGTTTCTTTTTTATTACATTATATTCTTTTTCCTAATTTAATTTGGGGCATTGTTCATAGTTGTACAAAATTTTAGAGAATTTCCTATTAAAAATCTGATTACATGCAATTGTTTTCCAATTGGTAGCATGTGGAAACCTTGCAAGTTCAGCAGGTTGCTCAACATCTCAATATCATAGTAAGTTTTATCAAATCTCAGCATCTCCTTCTTGTCCTTCTATATCTACATGCTAATTGATCCTTTGAGCTGTTTTGTTTCTTGTATATTGAGTGTCTTTTCGAGCATTTTGACTGGATTAGAATCGATAATCGTGTTGAACGTGATAATGCTATAATTGAGGTATAGTTTAAACCTCTGCATTTTCTCCTTTGAACTTAATTACTTTCACTTCATTATTATTACTTAATGTATTTTGAGTGTTTTACATCACTATCACTAAATCCTTTGGTTTGTTAATTTTATGTTTTCATGTATTTGTGCTATATGTTGTTACAGATAAGCAAACAGATTGGGGTTAATACTAATTTTCTACCTAGGGTGATTAATCACGATAGCAGATCAATATCTGTCACTCCATCAGTTGGTAAGAAGTAAACAGGTAACATTTCAACCATTGACTAAACTTTCTTGCTGCATCTTTTTCTAGCTGTCTCTGTCCATCACAAATGAATTACCGGATACGAAGGTCCTCAATCATTCATCCTCACCCTATTATTTATTAATCTTCAGAGAGTTTTATTAGTAATATTACTTAAGAATGTGACTTAATTTAAACTGAATGGTATGATTGACATCATGTTTTGGATGTGCAACAGTTTTGGCAGTGAATCTTTAATTCATGGAGAATTTCATTTTTATCATAGAATAAGGTCTGGCCTATATTAACATCTACTCTTTGCATGGAACAACTGGTATAGATGGGAATAGATGCAATTATATTTGAACTATCCCAATTTATATAGATTTATGTTATATGGTTAATGGTTTTCTACTTTTCTTTGTTTGTGGTTTCAGTGGTCTGGGATAATAGGAAGCAAAAACTTATTATAAAGTAACTTTATGAAATCACATGAATTTGCAAAATAACACTAAGAGTGGTAAGTAATCGTGTAGGGTTTTTGCGATTTCAAGTTTTTCATATTCGGTTAGAAGTTGTTCTGTTTTGCAATGACTTCATGATTTTGCTACTCAGCTTATTGTTGCTTATGATGTCAATTAACCTTCTTTAACGGTAATGATTTATGCCTTTGTTTATGTTTAAAAACGTCAAATTTATGTTTATTAGTTGGTTAACTTCATTTTTGGCATGCAGGAAAGGGGATATGTAGAACAAAATTTCGCCATTGCAAGAGTTAGCATATCATACTAATGGTATTTGGCTAAGGGGCACTACTCAAAAAGGTGGTATGTATCTTAGTTTTCATCACTGGAAGATATACATAAAAGACGAAGCAAATTCATTGTGTATCATTTGACCTTTTTTTAATATCTAACTCCTACTTGATTGACCGTCATTGTAGGTTGACGAAACAATATTCAATATTGTTGTGCATCTTATAAAAATAATCAGACCAAATAACCAGTTGAATATGCACCCTAACATATAGGAAAACTAAAAAAGAATATGTTTATTAAAGGCCCTATTGTTATTAAACTTGTAATGAAATTAGGCATGCCAAAACGGTTGGATCTGGTCACAGGTCAGACCAGGTTCGGCTCAAAACCGGTTATGACCAAAATAGGTTCGGTTCAAAACAGTTTCTGACCAAAATAGCTTTGGGTCAAACAGGTCGATTTTAAAAAGAAAAACAAATGGACAATTATCAAAAATATGATCAAGAACGGGTATCGGATAGGGCTGGTCGTTTTAAAAAATTGTCATTTTGGGTTGTGGTGGAACGGGTTTTGTAAAAATGGATTGGTGCAAAATGGGTTGTGAAACTGTTTATTCACTACCAAACATTAGAAGTGTTGAACCTCCTCCAATATTAACTTTAGCAGCCTTGATGTTTGCAGTTAAGTGTTGCCTTTGATATCCATCTATCTAAATGCTTTATATGTTGAAAAGTAATTGGTTGTATTTCTAGCAAATATGGTTGGTAGTGACAGCAATAAATAAACCTGCCTACACTAGAGAAGAAAGAAAGCAAGTCTTTGCAGTTTTGTAGAGTGCAAGAGGATCTTCAGGTGATTTTAATTTTGGACTTTTGGTTGTTATCGTAGAATATTATTTGTTATTCATCTATATCTATACTAGATATAAATATATCTCTTCTGGGTAGAATGGTAATTTACCAATAAAACAAGATTTAAACCTACATGTACAAGTATATAATGCATACATATTTCAATAGGTGTAAGACGCGTCCGTTCGTTTTTCTTTAAGACGCCTGAAGCCCAGAACAGTTATTGAAACGTCGTTTGACTTAGGTATTGAAGCATCGTCGGTTACATATAACTGAGTGAAGAAACATCGTCAGTTTCCAATGATCAATCTATTCCGTTTCAAAATCAAATTATTTAAAGAGACGTTACCAATTGACTCAACAATTTCACCACCCTCCCAATCCCTGTTCTCTCTATTGCTAAAAAAAATTGCTTACATGGATGAAATTACCATAAGTAATCAGCTTGCTATTAGAATTGAGGATGGTCTTAAATAGAACTTCACTGGTTTCCGTCACCAGGTAGCTTTCTATGGTTGTTTATATCTCTATATTTTATTGTATATGATACGGTGTCTGTTATTTTTTTCCTTGATAACAATATCTACTAATGACCTGTTACAAAAATACTAAAAGGAACCATTAGTTGACGAGTAAAGTATTGCTCCTTTCAAAATGCTCGAAGTAGTAAATCGAACACAATCTTTCTGATGGTATGTCACTACTTCTGTTTTAGTAGACATATTATGATCTTACTAACTTTGTTATCATTTTATGTGTTTTATGCCCTTGTATTTATGGCATGACATCTCAGGTAATTGAGAGCAGGGGAAAGACTCATTTTTAAATGATTATTCAACTTTGGATGATGTTGTTTGTGTATCTGTCTTGGTTTGTAACCTTTCCTCTCACAAAATGCAGACCAACAGTTCAACCATGGTGCATTAAAAGAGCCGTCGCATAGTCATGTATAGCTACTACATTTAAGAGGTATTTTACTCAAACTGTATACTTCTTTAGCATTTTGTTTTTAGGTAGTGTCTTGATTTTCTAATTTTCTTTAATTTTGTTATACTCTAAAGACTACGGTTAGTCTGCAGAACATATAAAACCGGGTTAAGAACCATTAGCCAAACCAGTGCAAAGTAGCAATCTCATATATGCTCTTCTTTTAGATGGTTCAATCACAAAATTTTATTCTTGATTGACCGATTGTAATATTGGGACATGTTTATTGGGTATTAATTCACAAGATTTGTGTTAGAACTATGCAGTTCCATCGTGTGTTCCAGATTAATTTATCATTTAAATATTTGACTAATCAAGAAACTTTATGTGCTCCTACAATCAAAAAAAGGATTTTTATTTTTGTTTTTTTAATAATGAGGTTTAAATTTTAAATACATTTTCAATGGGATTAATTATAGGTGATTTTATATTTATCAGTTGGCAGGTATTTGGCTTTTATCAATATTCCTAGAGTAGGGGTGAAAGTCAAATTTAGTTATGAGCAGTCACTATGCATAGTTTTTACTAAAACCTTTTAAGAGTGGTGGGTAAGTCTATGATTTTTATAAATAAAGTTGGAGTGGGTCAAAAGTACTGTTTTTATTTATTTATTTATCAAAATATGGACTCATATTATAAGAGATGAACATTTTACTGGCATAATGATAGAAAATCATAGAGAAATATTGACCTTTGGTACTTGACTCTTGGCATAAAGAACCAAAACGACATCTGGGTACCCATTATATTTAGTTTGGTTCTTAGTTCTAATGTTTAGAAAATTTGATCTGTCCAACCGGTAAACCAGGTGAGAGACTGGTCACCAATTTGGTTTTAAAAGCAATGGTCAATCTCATATTTTTCCTTGATGTTCCTAAATCAGAAAATCATTTAATACAAAAAGCATGTCATTATGCATCAAAATTTTAAATCCAAAGCTGCTTAGCATTATTTGGTGATAACATTATCTTAAAACACATTTTAGTTACCCAAATATTCAAATGAAAAAACACTCAAATCCCGGCAGGCACACATGGAATTGATAACAAAACTAACCCAGGTAGCTGGACAAAAGTCATTGATGAAGATGACTTCATGCAGATGCAACTGACATTTAAAGTAAGCGCATTTATTCATGAATGGGTCGTTTCGGGTTAAGAGGTTGCGCTTGGTTTGTAGCATGTTTGTTTCTTTGGTTAAGAGCTTGCGCGTGCTAAAGAGTTCTGAAATTTCTAACATATCCCATTCTGAATAACCTTAACTTTCAAACAAATTTAATCTGGGATTTTATATTAGACATTGAACAAGTTACTGCACTAATTACATAATGCCATGTTGAGTTATTTGTAAATTTTCAATAAATGCCTCCGTTTGTACGTGGTTGGATGTTTTTTCTTATCCTTTCAGTTTTTTTTTTCAGACAATGGCTGTGCAATCTGAACAAGATGAAATTCAACTTCAGCTCAAACAATCGGGTACAACCAGGTTCGACAAAAATTGTTGTTAACCAGGTCTTCGATGCCACCGGCTTCCCTCAAGATGTAAACCAAGTCTTATTGTACTCATTATTGGATTAGCCAACTTCACTTGAAAGAAATATTGGTGTTGACATATCAATTGTAACATTGTTATGGGTCAAAATCCCTGCACATTTATGGGTCAGATTTTTGCAACGTTTCAGTTAAATTTCTGCACTGTTTGCGGTTAAAATACTGCATATATTTTGGTTAAGGTATTAATGTATCGGACCGGGTATGAGTTTAAAAAAATTCACGCGCATGAGTTTAGATGGTACCTAACCTTATTATCTTTTACCTCAAAACATGCAACATAAAATGTATGATGATTAGTCGATAACGAGTGTCACATTATAAATTGTGTTCCCCGCCGCATCGCGCGGGTACCGCACTAGTGTTAACAATGGATGCGTCTAACCATTTTTAGCTACATCTCTAAGCAAAATCTCCAGTATATTTGTTACCAACAGTTCCTTATATGTTGTTGTCATGAGAGCAAAACAACTTTTGTGTTACACATGTATTAATGCTCCAATGATATAAATAAAATAAAATTATGAGCTGATATTTCGAGATAGCTAATTAACATTTTAAAGTTTATTTTACTAGTAGACTAAATGGATTTTTTTGTTTAATTTGGTTTCTTTTTAATCAGTAAGGTAACATCCCTTACTTAAATCAAAATTTGTCCCAAATTCTTCGCATCGACTTTGAAGATGAAGATGGAGATGCTGCAAATGAGAAACCTGGACAAAAAACAAAATACAATCATATGAAGAAACAATGCATTGGTCTGATGACACATATGCTTTAATTTAAGCATATGACAAATCACTTTGGATAATGCACTGAACGTTTCAATCCACTGGTCATCACACTTTGTTAATTTTAGCAAGCTCCATAGTCTACATCACACTTTCTAAAAAAAACACCCCCGTACTATGGTGACACCTATACCTACCCCCTGGGACGTTGTGTAGAAATGCTTTGTATTTTGTAGTGTGTCAATGGTGGCTAATGGCTTTGATGTGATGTAGCGGTTATTCGCTTCGATGTTGATTCGAATGTATTTTATGAGCTTTGATTTCCGGATGTGATGGTTCGAGGAACTACTAAGATGGCAATGAGTCGGATTTGGGACGGGTTTAGGTGATTCTAACCCCATATCCGATTAGGTATGTTTGTCCCAAACATGTCCCAAAACATGTCGGGTTTATATCGGGTATACCCGTGGGTTTCGGGTAAACCCGTTATTTTTTAAAACTTACCCATCGAGTATATTTAAAAGTGTGTAAACTACATGGATAAGACTTTATCGGGATCTTTAACGTATACATAGTTTGAATATTGTAAATTTCAGAAACCCGTCCCAGCGGACGGGTATAATACTAGTTAAATATATTAATGATCAACATAAAGGGCATTGAATCTATTGTAAAACCTTAAACTATATTTTATTTTATGTTTACAGACATAATTAATTGATTCTAAGTAAAATTTTCATAATCACTTTATTTTAACAACTATACATATTTTCCTATTGGGGGACACGACACTCCCAATAAAGTTGCCGAGCTCCGCCAACCTGACTTTGCCATGTCAAAATCACACCCAAAATGTTGTTGTCGATCAGTGAAGTTTTTTAGAGTACCCAAAGGGGGTGAGGGCGGTGTTGCCGGCCGACAGTCTAACAATGCTCCCTCTTGCCTTGGAGTGACTTGACCCCCCCTCCCCCACCCCTTCCCAAAAAAAAAAAAAAAAAAAAAAAAAAAAAAAAAAAACTAGCTTATAAGAAAAAAATATATAAAAAAACTACAAAGATTAAAGAAAATTTCATTGCTCAATCCCATACTGATTGGTAACTAGAATCATCTTTCATGCTTATACTAAAAAGTATTTTGCTTAATATTTTTTTTTTTCAAAAAAAGTATCAACTAAAGTTGGTCAAAAATCTTTAATTTCGTAATTAAAATACTATTAAATAAATAGACGTTGTATAATATAATAAAAAAAAGTGTTTACTTTAATGGTTATGGGCATATATCCCGTGACATCACATTCTAAGATATGTAACAGCCTCTTATTGATACGTGATGTGGGTCAGAGTGTATCATTTCTAATTAAGGGTGTACGGTTTTTTAAATTAAAAAACAAAAAACTTTCAATGTTTTTGGCTACTTGTGATTAATGACGATATAGGTAGTAGTAGTACCACATTAGGACCAGACTCCAATCTTACTCTAGATTCTGGGTATGACAAAATCCGAGTCTGTAACACAACAACCAAAATTATTTCTATTTTTTTAAATATTATTTTTAAATATATTTTATTATTTTAAAGATTTGATTTAAATAGTTCATCCTGAACCTATTATTTTTATATAAATTTTGCTTTAAATAACTGAAAAAGTTCAGTGGCCATATTTGTTGATTGATTGTGGACAGAGAAAAATAATAAAATAAAAATAATAATAATAATAATAAAATAATATTAATAATAAAAGGAGCTAGAGAGTACTTGTAACAGTAGCAAGAAGCCAGTAAAGCAGCAGCAAAGTAGCTGGGAGCCATTTCCATTACTAGAATACTGTTGAACAACCCTAAAGCTCCAAACTTTGATCATCCATTCATTCAATCTTTACCTCAAAAACACACAAACAGAGGAAAAGATTATGCATAATATAATATCTAGGTGCTTCTATCTGCAAATCTTGATGTCCAGTTAAAGAATCCCATTATTATTCAAGCCTTTTAAGCTTAAAGTTGCTTGCTTTTTATAAATCTTGGTGAAAGAGATCTGGGTTTTGTAAAGGGTTTATGTTTAAGTTTAAAGATTAGTTTTTTTTTTTTTTTTGGTGGGGTTAAGATCTGAAGTTGGTTCTTGAAGTTAAATGAGGTTCTTGGTGTGATTGTTGGATGAATTTGGTGGTGGGTATGGTAGAAAAAAGAGAACAAGACTGTTGTTAGGTTAGATGAAGCTTTTTGTGGCTAATTATTTGTGTTATTTGGGGGTTTGGGTTAGGAATCTCAAGATCGAATGAAGTGGAAATTATTATTGTTTTGTAGTGCCACCGGTTTCGGTTGAATATCTAGTGGGATAGTGGGGGTGTTTATTTGTTGAAAAGAAGCAAAAATTATTAATCTTGAAAGGAACAGTGGTCCCTTTTCATAGGGTGGTTAGTTCTTGAGATTCTTGATTGTTTCCAAAGGTTTTGTTGTTTGAGAACATGAAGCTCTCTGCCGTTGGTTTCGGTCAGCAAGTGCCTGAAGGTTCGTCCTTTTCGCTTTGATCATATGTTATGCAATTAGCATTTATTGGTTATGTTCATTATGTTTGGTGATTAATGTTAGTTGATCATATTGGTATTTGGTTATTAGGCCAACTTGCTACTGTGGGCTTAGGGCATTTGCTCCAAAGATGTCGAACATCATCATTATACATTAATGATTGTTAGTTGCGTTAAACGCTGTTTTTTTTTATATTTGAGATTGTTTGCAGGGGAAAAGAGATGTTTAAATTCTGAACTTTGGCATGCTTGTGCGGGTCCTCTTGTCTCCCTTCCGACGGTTGGAAGTCGTGTGGTTTACTTCCCACAGGGTCACAGTGAGCAGGTCAATTTTAGTAGACATTGTCTTAAACCATATTGGGATCTATTTCAATATGTTTGCTTATGAATGGGTTGATGTTGGTTATGTTTTATGATTTGATCTCTAAGAGCCAAATGTATTATGTATATATCTTCTGAAATTTGTTTAATAAAAAAGCGAGATTAATTGACACAATATAGTTGACACTAATTTTATATAACAAATTTTCAAAATTTAATTGACACAATATAGTTGACACTAATTTTATAAAAAACCTATCCCTTTTGAGACAAACCAGTCTATACTGCGACCTCTAGATGTGATCCAACTGAAATAATAGAATTCGTTTTGCAAATTGTTCATGTAACTTTACTCAAATTAGTATATTCCAAATCACTTTGGTTATTTCTAATCGTATCTCATGTAGGTTGCTGCATCAACTAACAAAGAAGTCGATGCTCATACTCCCAATTATCCGAGCTTACCTCCTCAACTCATTTGTCAACTTCACAATGTCACCATGCATGTAAGCTTCCATAAACATTCTTTCATAACAATTTTGTTTCTTTATTCTTTCTAGTTTTTTTGTTGTTGTCTCTTTTCTTTACAACTTCATTACGTGACTAAAAATTTGTCATCAGGCAGATGCGGAGACTGATGAGGTTTATGCTCAGATGACATTGCAACCACTGAGCTCCGTATGTTCTTCCTCTTTAATAATTTTATGAATGTGGAGATTTATTGAAAATATCTTATGACGCAATCTTTTAAAATTTTTGTGATTTATATAGGAAGAGCAAAAAGAGGCATTTCTTCCAGCGGATTTGGGTGCGCCAAGTAGACAACCCACAAATTATTTTTGTAAAACGTTAACTGCAAGTGACACAAGCACTCACGGTGGATTTTCAGTTCCTCGACGCGCAGCTGAGAAAGTGTTTCCTCCACTGGTAAGCTAGAATACATCCCAAACAAAACATTTTGCAACCTCAGATTTTGACTAATGTGACTAAATATGTTGGGATTTGCAGGACTTCTCACAGCAACCTCCGGCTCAAGAACTGATTGCGAGGGACTTACATGATAATGAATGGAAATTTAGACACATATTCCGTGGTATGCTTGCAACTTGATTCACGTCATAAAATACATTAACTCCTCTTTTTTTTTTCTTTTTTTTTTTTTTTTTTGTTGAGAGTAAAAAATTATTACCTGCTAAATATATACCGAAAGCCGGTTGTTTAAAATATAAAAGGTCCAACTTTTGCCATTAATGTTTTGGATAGCCCATATCTTTATCCATTATGTACACTATTTCAGGACAGCCAAAAAGGCATCTTCTCACAACTGGCTGGAGTGTTTTTGTAAGTGCAAAAAGACTTGTTGCCGGTGATTCGGTCTTATTCATATGGTAAGCAATTTGTATACATCATGATATCATGCAATGCACAGGAATGTAAATGAAGATTGTCTGCTTGATTGGTCATATTAGTTAACTGAATACAATTTTTGCACAGGAATGAGAAAAACCAGTTGCTGTTAGGAATCCGACGTGCAAATCGACCTCAAACTGTTATGCCTTCTTCGGTTTTATCTAGTGACAGCATGCATCTCGGACTTCTTGCTGCAGCTGCACATGCTGCAGCAACTAACAGCCGTTTCACCATTTTTTATAATCCAAGGTGCATTTCCTTTATTTATTAACTAATTAATAAAATCAAGTCCAATTAATCTTAAATTTACTAAAATCAAGATTCTCATCAGGGCATGTCCATCAGAATTTGTCATACCTCTTGCTAAGTATATTAAAGCCGTGTATCATACACGTGTTTCTGTCGGCATGCGTTTTCGGATGCTGTTCGAAACTGAAGAATCAAGTGTCCGTCGGTATGTTTAAAGAAATCGTATTTCCCTGTACCTTTTGCCTTTTTATTAATTTAAAAAGGGTATCTGTTTTACTAAAATTAAACGTTTTCCAGCTATATGGGCACTATCACTGGCATTAGTGACCTGGACCCAGCTCGATGGCCTAACTCACACTGGCGGTCCGTTAAGGTTGGGTGGGATGAGTCAACAGCTGGGGAGAGACAACCAAGGGTTTCACTATGGGAGATTGAACCACTTACCACATTCCCTATGTACCCTTCTCAATTCCCCCTCAGACTCAAGCGGCCGTGGCCATCCGGGTTTCCATCTTTTAATGGTAAATTACTAAACTAAAAACAGGCTTATCTTCTTGTTGTTCAAATCTTGATATTGTAAATCTGGTTTGTTTGTTGGATGTAGGGATAAAGGAAGAGGATTTAGGAATGAACTTGCCGATGATGTGGCTACGAGGTGACCCGTGTGACCGTGGGATCCAATCTCTAAACTTTCAGGGACTAGGCGGTTCACCATGGCTGCAACCGCGGCTAGATTCGGGCATGCTCGGTATGCAAACCGATATTTATCAAGCTATGGCTGCAGCTGCATTGCAAGAAATGAGGACTATGGATTCTTTAAAACAATCAAACCCATCACTTCTACAATTTCAACAACGCCAAACGGTTCCAACCGTTGGGTTGGTCCCCGCTCAGATGGTGCACCAGCCTCAGTCTCAACCTACTTTCATTCCTGAAAACCTAACCGCTTCACTTCAAGAGCCTCATCGTCTTTCACAAGAGCTGAAGCACGAGAACCCGTTTAGTAACCAACAACAAACTTTACCCCCCATGACCTCTTCAATCCAAAATCAAAACTTTTCTAATTCAGATGGAACTCCTGCGAGTCTTTTAGGTTCGTTTTCTCATGACGAAACTTCACATCTTCTTAACATGCCTCGACCCACCTCTATGTTAACTTCCACTGGCTGGCCCGCAAAACGCATTGCGGTCGACCCACTTCTCGTGTCTGGCTCATCTCAATCTCTTCTTCACCAAGTCGAACAGCTGGGTCGAACGTCACACACAAACCTTTCTCAGAACAGTAATCTTTCACAAAACACAGTTTCGTTACCACCTTTCCCAGGAAGAGAGTGTTCGATTGATCACGAACCGAACAATGATCCTCATAGTAATCTTTTATTTGGAGTTAACACAAATCTTTCAAATCTTTTCATGCAAGGCAGTGACAGTGATTCATTGACTATGCCGATGACTTCATCCAATTATAACATGAGTAATGCAGGAAACGGGTTTTCAGTCAACCCGACAAGTCTTAGTGACTCGGGTTTCCTGCAGTCTCCTGAAAGTGCAGGTCAAACAAACCCACCCACCAGGGCTGTTGTTAAGGTGAATCTTTTTATTACCCGTACATGTTTCATCGTAACGGATGGTTAATTGATGTGGATTTTTGGCATTGTTTTAACAGGTTTATAAGTCGGGGTGTTCTGGGTTGTCACTCGATATAGGTAAACTCAGCAGCTATCATGAGCTGAGAAGTGAAGTTGGTCGAATGTTTGGTCTTGAAGGCCAACTGGAGGACCCGTTGAGATCAGGCTGGCAGCTTGTATTTGTTGACCGGGAGAATGTTGTTCGTCTCCTTGGTGATGACCCTTGGCCGTAAGTCCCCCTCTTTTAAAAAAAAAAATATTAAGTATTAAAGTGGGTTTGGGTTGAAATGAGTCGTTTCAGAATAAAAAGTGTCAAAATGGGCTCGTCCGTTGTCACGTTTTACAAACACTTACGTACGTTATCATGTGTTTTTTTCTCCCTATGAACAGGGAGTTTGTGAGCAGGGTATGGTGCATCAAAGTACTGTCGCCACAAGAGGTGCAGCAAGTGGGGAAACAAGAGGTCAAGGTTCTTGACCCAGTTCAGATACAGAAACCCTTGGACAACTGCTATACTCCGAGTCAGCAAGAGTCTATAAACTTGAGCAGTGGGTTCGCTTGAATACTGAACCGACTTCATGCTAGGATTTACGGTTATATGTAATGTTACTTAGTGGCACTTAAGTTGATTTGGTTGATTATGAGCTTTAGGTACTCTATATGAACCCTAATAATATGTACGTAATTAATATGACCAAGTGACTGACTTATGTGTTTGTAGTGTATTACACAAGACTTGATGATATATATTATATGTTTCTCTAGGAAGTATTTTGTGTACCTAATTAGTTGCTGTCGATTTTTCGGTTACTATTCACATATTGAATTAACGATACCTAATGCATAACTTGATAACATGCCAGACATGGTAAAATGAAATCACAACGGTTTTTGCATTCAGGTTTAAGTATTTTTTGTCATCTTTCTTATGTTGGTAAACACTTAACACGGTCCAGGGGTCAGATTGGTTTGGTTTTATCTCGAATCTCGACCAATTGAAAGTTGGTTTTTGATCAAATATACAAAATGGTTCGGTTAACAGTTCGACCAGGGGTTTTAAAATATACTTATTAACAAGTTTAATATCTTGAATGTTTAGACCTTGCCCATTATTATATATAATAAATGTTGACTACCTTAGGAATAGTTGCTAACGGTTGACGGTTAGTTACTATTCAACTCCGTTAGTTACTATTCATCTCCGTTAGTTACTATTCAACTTCGTTAAGTTACTATGCAACTCCGTTAAAATAGTACTAACGGAGTTATAGCAATAGTAACTAACGGAGTTGTCCGTTAGTTACTATTCAACTCCGTCAGTTACTATTCAACTTCGTTAGTTACTATGCAACTCCGTTAGTTATTATTCATCTCCGTTAGTTACTATTCAACTTCGTTAAGTTACTATGCAACTCCGTTAAAATAGTACTAATGGAGTTACTATTTAACTCCGTTAGTTACAATTCAACTCCGTTAGGTTGCTTTTCAACTCCGTTAACTTACTACTCAACTCCGTTAAGTTACTATATTCAACTCCATGACTATCAAACTCCGTTAAGTTGCTTTTCAAATCCGTTAATTTACTATCCAACTCCGTCAACTTATACTACCTAACACCGACGTCTACTTTTAGTTCGCTTTTTACTGTTCCATACACCGGCGATGTGCGCTATTGATGTTACTTCGCATGGTTGTTCGCCTTAGCACACCCAAAAGTCCGTTCCCGCGCGCATATGTTGACCATCTTAGCAATAGTAACTAACGGAGTTAACCGTTAGTTACTATTCCATTACCCGTTGCGCGCCGCAACGCGCGCCGAAAAAAAACTAGTTTTAGCATAAACAATAACATAAGAAACATATAGTCAAACAAAATGATATTGGTTTGGTCCCTTTTTTGGTTATGAGAAACCAACATACCATAATGTTCGGTTTTTTGTAGAATGGCTTAACCGGGCAAAATCAATTATTTATTTTATTTGTTAATTCAGTCAATATAGTTAAATTCCATTTAGAATAAAAAGTTTATTATAATTTTTAAATATAAATGTTAATTAATTATTTTGTAAATACAAATGTTAACAATGAGCTAGCGGCACTATTCATCTCAAAAGGGGCAGGGGTTTGTATTTGGTAGATTAAGATTTGTGATTCAGAAAGGGGTGGCGGCGCAACTTGTTACCCGTCTACCCTTTATTTTTATGTAATTTGGCAAGTTTAAGAAATAAATATATAATTAGTTTTTAAAAAAAAGTCTATGCATTAAAAAAATGAAAGAACCACATATTTTCTCAAATACCTAATTAAGAACAAATTGCGACATGATTGCGAGCATTAAATCGTGTTCTTTTCTTTGGTATCGTAGTAGATCTATGTATAACGATTTAATTTGGAAGGATTGGTGTAGATACCCCTTGTATATGATGTAAAGTTTGTTTTTGACGGTCCTCGTTTTTGCGGGTTAGCCGTTTTTAATGAATTTAAAGTTAAAAAAAAAAAAAAACAAATTGTTTCTTATTATTATTTAAAATTACACTCGAACTAGACCCAAATACACTGAAATAAAAAGAAATAATACAAAGTAATAAATAAAAGAAGTGTATAAAACAAGTATCATGATTTCCAAGATTTTATTCCAAAAACGTGAGTGAGGTACTAGTCAAAGTGCAATGTAGGCAGTCAAAAAAGGAATTTCCTTAAAGTACCCAACCCACATGCTTCCCATTTCTTTGACTTTGACCACCACCCTCATAGGACCATTCTAACATACCCCCTGGCCCCTACCCAATATTTTTTTTTATAAAAATTTTAATAATAAATGTTATTGGGTACCTGCCATCAACTACCAACAACTCAAACAAGTGAAGACAATATGCAGATATTACACCACCAAACAGGACTAATTACAGATTATTCAAATTATTATGACCAACCACAACAGCTGTTTGGGGACGATGGCGGAATTCGACCCGTTTGTCGAATGTATTCTGCCTGCGCTGCTGCCCGAGCCGCCTGCCTGCTCTTCACGGCTTCTGCTGCTGCCCTTTTCGCCTCTGACTTCTGTTTTGCCATTGCGATTTTTTTCAACATCTTTGCTTGAGCATGGGCCCTTTTTTGTTCAACTTCAGCCTGAACATATATACATAACCATTAACTACAATCTAAAAGCTACATGTTTGACTAATCTTCCCTTAATGATAAATTTATAACTCAACCGACCCGTTATGTTAGCTGTTTTGACCCATTACACAACCTGCCTATTTCACCATTTGAACAACAAAAATCACACATTAAATTACCTCTATTTTTCTCATTTCCGATTCAAGTTTCGCCTTCTGCTGACTCTCCCAAGCTTGAATTTTGATTTCTTCGCGCATGAATCTAAACATAAAAAAGTTAGCTATACATAAACAGCGGGACAGACTTAAAAGATATTTAATAAAGGGAGTTAAAGCTTAAAAGTAATACTTTGCATTATGTTTAGATTTTTCAGCATCTTCCCAAGCAGCAGCCCGTTTCTCATATTCAATCCTCAACGACTCCTCTGCCAGTTTGTCATTACCAACACCCAATTCTTTCTTTTCCAAATCTTCTTTGCTTGCCCATGCAGTGATGTTTGTCTTTCCAAGCTGCATTCCTAGCTGTAAGATCTCCTTGCGGGTTCTAAGTTTGACTTCTTGCTCAGTCAACTCTATTGGTTTCTGCAAGACGTCGTCTGAGTGTTGTATAGGTGCGGATGCAGGTCCACCTCTTCTAGGTGAAGATGGAATTGAGGAACTTGGACTACGAAGTGGGGTTGTGGCCCCCACAGGTGTGGAAGTCATTGAAGGTTCTTGACTCGGAATCGGAGTCATTTCCGTCCCCATGTCTCTCATGCACACAGATCTTACTTCATGACAACCTAATTCATAAACAAATTTTTTAATATACTGATCCCAGATTTATGCAATGACTTAAATTAGCATGTTAACAATATAGTTTGTGACTTTGTGTATATCTTTCAAATTTTTTTTGAGTTAGAAGTTTGAATCGAATTTTAAATGAAAGGATAAACCAATTACAGAAGGACAACAGGCAAACGGGTAACAAGTTGCACCGCTAATTACTGACCCGTTTGACCCTCCAAAAAAATAACATTTTTGACCCATTAACTAACTTGTCAGCTTTAGTCAAAACAACTAATCCAGATTATAAAATGCAAGAATGATGTATAGGAATGTAATTTGAGTAAAGGAGAAGGTGTTCTTTACCTGTTTTATCATCATTTGAACTCTCTCCACACGATTCCCTGGTCTCGATTTCTTTTAAATCTTTACTTTCAGGACAATGGTCAACTGACCCACTCCCTTCATTTGTTTGACTTGAAACGGGGTGGTGTTGTAAGCCAGAGGGTGTAAACGAAAACCTATCCATGCCCAATTGCAATGTGGGTTGACTAAAGTCGACCCGTTTAATAGAACTAACAGACTCAGAATAACCTCTAACCCCGTTTACTACGCCTCCCAAATTCACTCGGTTTTGCATATTATTTTTTGAATTATGATTCTGCAAATTTTGCTTATTAATTATCCACTTTTCAGCATCATTCCATTTTGAAGACATAGGTCTCAACAGTGATCTCGAAATAGCATTGTGACTCGATCTTTCGTGCTTATGAAACTCAAAGCTAGACGAACTGGCATTACTATCATAATCAAGATTATCATCTTCCAGTGATCTTATAGGATGAACTGAACTCGAACTACTGCAATCCGTCTTTTGAAACTGGTGGGGCTTCACACGACCCTCTTTTGTATAATCTTTATGTTCCTCAATACCCTGATCAACCTGCCCCTTATCGAACGTCAACGACGAAATCCGCGTGCTAGAAACTGCAGGTTTAGTCCCATAAATCCACAATCATAATCCAAAAACTTACACTAGCATACAGTGGCGGATCTAGAAATTAATTTCAGTAGTAACGTTTTTCATTTTTTTCATTTTAGTAGTAACGTTTTCCAAATATCGTAAAAAAAACACAAATTTTCCACTACGCGCGCGAAGTTGGGTAGCAACGGACGCGGCACACCTAGCTTCAAGCTAGCATATGACCATATGTCAATGTCATTGTTTTTTGAATTCTACTTATAACTGGACCCAAAAACACTATTGATTTACACTCATAAAAGCACATCTTTAACTTGCTAAAAAAAGGACATCTTTGGATTAAAAACATACTTTATCAAAAGATGAAGATGACATCTGTCCACAATGACAAAAACTGTTTTGGAGTGTTTAAATGCACTTTTCAAAATGATCTTTAATATTTTTTTTAATAACTCACTTTCGAAACAACCAATTACAATAAAGTGTCAGGTAAACAGGCAACAAGCAGCGCAGCGACCCTCCTTTTGGATAGCAAAACCGATATTACTAACCTAAGAATAGTTTCCTCAATTTTCTTACACATGATGATCCAAACAAATTCATAATTAGTTTACTCAAACACTCAAAACATAAAATTGTGATTTATAGGGTCTCAACAACATTCAAATAAATTAAAGAAAAATACTTAAAGCACATACCTTCATCATCAGAATTTGAAGCTAACAAACTATTGTTGACAAAGTCTGTATCTTGAAGCTTAGAAGGAGAAGTTCTTGCAGAGCTGGTTCTTGAACCACCATCTTTTTTTCTTTGGCCCATCAGCTTCATCCTCAACTTACTAGGAGATATAATACCAACCTACATTTTTAAACCATCAAACAAGTAAGCAAAATAAAGGAAGAAAAGAAGGGTCAATGGATTTATGTAGTGTGTACTGATGTTTTGCGTGTCTATGGAAAGAAGAAGAGAGATTGTACTGAATTTACTTGATAGTTTTACTCTAGAAAAACAGAGAGAGGAAATAAATTTTGTAATAATAATAAGAAGAAGAACCTGAAGTGGGTTATGATTGTGAATCCTCTTGTAGTCCATTGATTAGAATTCTGCAAATGAACAGAGAGAGAGAGAGGGATTGTGAAAGTTTGAAGGTTGTGATGAGAGGAGGGAGATGACAGGACAGGAGTCTTCAATTATTAAACAAGTGTGTGTGACGTTTGCTTCTTCTTGAATAGTTTTATTTACTTATTCTTTTTTTTTCTTTTAATGTGTGACATGTGTAATTTAATATGGTATTTAGGAATCATACACCATCTAATTAGGATTCATACACCATGGCCCACATCACATACCAAATAGTAGGTTGTCACATACCCAGAATGTGATATCACACACCCCAAAATGTGATGTCACGGGATGTATGGAACCTAGAACCCTTTAATATTTGAGTTAATTTATCAACTTTGTTTATTAAGGTGATGAGTTAAATTATGAGTAATCATTATTAGTTAATCAAAGTTAAAGTTGATTAAGTATATAACGATTAATAGACTAATTTTGAAAGCATAAGGATGGGATGACTAGATGGGTGTGACATCTTTGGGTCCACCTTGCAAGTTCTTGGGTACCCTTGGCGATCCTAATATGGGTAGGAGTGTGTTTGTGTTTGTGGTTGTATGTGTGTTTGTGACTGTTGAGCTTGGAAGACGTTGTAGGGGTGTAGCTCGGGAACACTGATAACTGGTCGTTGAGAGGGTACCGGCAGGTACGCCTCTCCACACCAAAGATCAACTAAATATAGAGTTTATTTTTATTTGAAAGCATAAAGTTTTGATTGATAGAAGAAAATTGTTTGTTTATGTCAAATGAGAAATGGAAAAACAAAATATACGCAGGTAAAGTTGACGTAAGAAACGTTATCAAGGTAAACAAATAAGAAAGATCTTAGTGTCGAAACATGTGTTGGTGTACTATTTTGATGTTGTCAAGTTCTTAAAATAGATAATAAAATAAAAGAAATTTAAACGATATCACAACGAATTAAAAATGATAAAGAAAAATATGATGATAACACGTGACATTATTTGAAATCGTTTATCATAACAAAGATAATATAACTCGCTTGGAAGTTATATTGTTGGGTTGAAGTATAAACTATATCTACAAAATAGATAAATAAAGTTTATTTAATTTAAAGTTCTATATAATAAGTAACTTAATTGAAACCAACCAACTTAAGTTAGTTCAGTGGCGAATCTTGACCCCAAACTTTGGGGGGTCGTAAGCCACTAGTTTCGGGGGGTCGAAAACCAGTTTCGGAGGGTCGAAACCTTATATACCAAAAAATTTCTATACGAATACTATATAATCGGAACTTCTAAACGAAAATTTGGGCGGAGGGGCTCCTCCCGCCCTAAAAAGGATCGCGACTGAGTTACTTAACCAAAATTAAACCATTCTTAAACGTTTAAAAATTGAACTTTATTCAATTTTTGATTTATATGAACAACGTAGTAAGGTTTCCTAAATATAACTACTTTAAAAAAACAAGTTTGGATAGGAGACATCTCTTTTATAAGACATACTTTAACAAGTGGGTTGTTTCACAATATAACTATTAGCGATAAATATTTAGGGAAGGAGGGGTGCCACCGGCAGAGGATCCGTGGAGCACCTCCACGACACCAATTGCAGTCCGCTACCTGAACCACACCCGTGAACCTCTCCCATCGACAGCACCACCTGTAGAGTTTTGTAGTCCCCCCCCCCCTCTCTCCCTGTCCCTCCCCCTCTCTCTCTCCCTCTCGCTCTCCCCCTCCCGCTCCCCCCGCTCCCTCTCCCCCTCCCCCCCTTCTCTCTCCCCCCTCTCTCTGCTCTGCACCCTAACTAGAACATGTGATTGCTTCACAAGACCGGCCACTACCCGTGCCACCAGTGTAACAACCCGACCAGGAGGGGGCTGGACGTTACGACAGTTTGGTAACAGACTTGCACAACGGAAGCAACGATAACAACTATTTAAATGTTATACAATTTCTAATCCAAAAATATAAATACATAACTAAAATAAATAGTCTAATATTTAAGCAGGGACGAAACGCGGCGGTCGTCGAAGCAGTTAACGGGTTGTTATCCTCTAATCCCTCCGATCTCTACACGTGCCAATCTCTAGAAGCTCTAATCCACATAATCAAGCAGATACCTCGCGTTACCATCCATCCGTCTGCAGTACCTGAACACATGCTTAAAAGAGTTTGGGTCAGCAATTACGCTGGTGAGTCCGTATAAATAGTAAGTGGATCCAAAAACAGTTTATCATTTCAAAGCCAGTTTACAAGTTTACACAGTTTAACACATTTCATACAAAGCGATGCACAAGCGACACCTCAACCCTAAACGAAGAATCAATAACTGCCATATTGATCCAGTGGCAAAATATATGCCGCAATGGTCTTAAAACCTTAGTGGAGGGTTTCCCGGGCCCCTAAGTCCCGAGTCCACCATGCGTGGGGGATTCCCCAAGTAGTACTACCCATATATTAAGTGGCTTATCTCTAAGTTAATGAGTGTCAGTTTTATCCGGCAGTCTGTATCTTGTCACATCAAACAATTTACACAAAACAGTTTATACACACAAGCATGTATTCACCCCAAAACGTTTAAAACAGAAAAAGGGGAGTGGTATACGGAACTCACCTTTGGTTGCGTTTCACATCACGTCTTACCGCCATATATTATTCCAAGTCAAGTTCCTATTTAAGTATATAAACATTAGCGCGTGTAACCAATATTGCGGTTACACGTGTGGGTAAGCTTGGGCCCTTTAGTTACTATCGTCCGATTCATTCTAATCGTCAAATTGTAGTTTTCCTCATCCCATCTATCTAAGGCGTATAGTTCTTAATCCAAATGTATACATGTAATTCTAATCATGTTTATTATTAGCGTCACAAGTAAAGTTAAATGACTAATGTTCATGTTGTTTTACATATTCCAAGTGTTGTGTTAATAGCATATATTTATGTATATGGTTATAAAATGCTAAGTCACATACAATGTCTCATGTCCACATTATTCGCCAAACATCCTAATTCATACTTCCATATGATACCTAAAGTAAACATGACATTCTATATACCATGCCTATGGTCCAAAGTTCATTCTTATCCAATGATCATATCCAAATATCCCAAACATCACTTTCATATTACACTTAATATCAAGATTAGTTTATTAATCGATCATCTACTCGTCTTAGTCCGAAAGAATATATCATTAGTTGTATTATTTCCATTAGTCGTGTCAGGTCGGGTCCGGTTCAAGAGCTCGTCATAATACCCACACGTGTCGTATACAAAGTAAATAAGTATATAATAAGTCGATTACTTTAATGGTTTAGGTTATTATTTATACCTTTTCCTCATTTGATTAACAATCTGATGGTTGACCGAGTTTGACCCGATAGTTGACTTCCTGTTAACCGAGATTTCGACCCGTCCCTTTGACTGACCCGGTGAACCCAACAACAACCGTCGCTCCTACCGCCACAGTGCTACTGCCCACTGTAAACTTCAACACCATACAGCCACCACCCTCAAGACCCGTCAGTCCGTCACCCTAACCACCACACATCCTTTATCAATCCGAGCATCACCACCACCTATCAATCACCATCTTAACTTACTACAACCAATTAACCCATACATATACAACCATAGTCTGCCAGAAAAACATCACCTGTGCCGCTGCCCCTTTAGTTGGGTCTGACCTAATTGAAACCCTTCCCAGCAACCACCGTCGCTATCACCTCAATCGGAACCCTAGCCCCCTTTCTAGATCCGTCGCCGTCGAACCACCACCACGAGCCACCGTCACCATCTCTTCCTCTCTCTTCTGTATCTCTTTCTCCCTCGCGTCTCTCTCTCTTTCTCTCCTTTATTCCGGTTTCTCTCTATTACTCAGTTCTCTCTCTCTCCTCTGGTGTAAATGGTACAGGGTGGTTGTTGTTGTCGCTTGGTAGCTGTACTGGACAGAAGGGGAGGGGTGCCGCCTGGCTTCCGCCGGAGCTCCGCCGTGGAGGTGGTGGCCGGAGCTCCTTCATGCTCCGCCTCTCTCTCTCTCTCTTCAGTGTTTATAGAGGGTGTTTGGTTGTTTTTGTTCATCAGAAATGAATGGGTGGTGGGTTGGGTCTTAAATAGGGGATGTTTGGTTGATGGTTTACATAAAACCATTTGTGTGACAAATGGTTTTTATGTAAGTGTTGTCACACAATGGTGGGGACATGTGTCCCACTTGGGTGGTGACATGTGTCCCCAAAGGGTGACTAATCACATAGTCTCGGGTCTGGTTCGTTATCGGGTGTCGGTCCGGTCACGTAACGGATACAATATTATTCTTTTCGTTTAAATAATTATGCAACTTATCGATTCGGCTTCGTATTTTACTATACATAACTAATGGTTCAATCGTTATAATTTTTTTAGGCATGAAAAATTTTGGGCCTGGTAACCGTACTGTTACATTCTCCCCCCGTTACTGGAATTCCGTCCCCGGAATTCTTTTCGGGTTATCCCTCTGGCATATCCAGCTTGTTTTATACTTAGATTCAACGTTTGGTTCTTACACGTCGAGGTGTAACCAATCTTTTCATATACCGAATCATAATTGTAATGGTTCTATACTAAATGTCATGCCGCATTTAGGTTCGAAATTATTAGTTCAAACCATCGACAAAATAGTGTTTGTTCTTAGTTTGATTTTCAGTTTTATATTTTCGATGCGTCATTGGTGTTTATATATAGGGTGTACCGCAGCTAACCCACCACACCAATGATGCCTCAAAAATATACCGAAAATCTTACCTAAATCTAGATGAGATTTTCACATTTTTAGATGTTAAAGGGTGGAAAGACTGTGCAATGATATGGTTCTTATGGTTGCGTTAGTTCGGAATTCCTATATGTGTGCTCCACTAGTTACTAGTCCTTAATAATCTTGTTTTGTGTAAGTTTAACACTATAATGTAGTCTTATGCTCGTTAAGACAGATCACACCTTCTAGTTTTTATACTTACCTGAGGTCTATTTTCTAAACTTCCTTGTCCATAAACTTTGGTTTGTACTCACATAATGGGTGTTTGCTTACGGTATTTTAGTGTTATAAGATATGAGGTGTGGTACTATGCTAAGAGTGCGTCTATTCAATATAGTCTTCTATACTCAGAAAGGGTGATCTTAACCATGCGAGTAATTTTGTGACATTCCCTAGGATTTATCTTACCAAATAGATTGTAAACTATAGCGATTTAATCTTGTCTTAGTAGTATCGACCTATACGTGACGCGTCTTGTGTATGGTTGTCGTTGTATTTGGGTTTACTCCCCCCGTTAGAGCCTACCATATATAATTCTACTATGTTTCTTATGGATATCTCTTCACTGTGGTAAAGGTTATAAGGTAAATCCGGATATTCCGTTACTAATCTAAAGATCGTATAGGGCGTTAAAGTAGTAGAACATGTATAAAACCTTAAGCATACCTCAAGCGACTTTTAATCCTAGTTCCTTTTGGCGCCTACCGTATAGTCATGGTGGTTGAAAATTCTTGAACTTAAGTTACCGCCCTTCCGATCGATATCTGGTAATCCTTAAAACCTGTTATGCGGTTGCAAATCCAGTATACTATACTAAAATTTATTAAATCCCATATAATTTTAGATCCGAATGGAGTATCCTAGCAATCACCGGTTTAGTTTCTTATCTTAGATATACCTTATATCGCAAAAGTTTAACCTATACATATGTGCGATCTATATAATATTTGAACCGTAATAATTATTTGGTTGAATGTCGAAACTTATCGGACTATACATTGCTAAGATTGATCGAAGTTCACCTTAGTATTTTGGATTCTTTCAGTTTTGCGGCGTCAAGTTTTGGCAAGGTACCTGATTCTCATGGTTAGTTCACCTCTTAGTCATAAAAAGTTAGTAAAATATAATACTATTAATCATATTACGCACATATAGGTACTTCTATAGTCATGGAGATATATACATACATATATAACCGTAACATGCAAGTCGCACCAAGTATGTCTAGTTCCAAACTTTTACTCTCGTCATACAAGTGTATCATATAATTGTTTACGACTCTAACATGGTTCGTTTCCTTACTTAAGTTTCATCATTGTCCTAGTTACCACCTAAAATCTCGGCGACTCTTCGGATTTCTTAGAACTTTCGCGTGCCTGTAAATTCACGATTACGTGATATCAAGTGTAATCGTCAATTTACCTCACAAGATTGTCCTAATAATTTCCGTCGTAGTCATCTTTCATGTATCACTCGAAACTCGTATACTAGTCACACTGGTTCTAGGTCCTTGTAAGCATTCTAGTGTGTTCAGGTACTCAAGTCTCGACTTATTTCGTTTCTTACTCTGGCCAGTCTTATGTAATTTTCAAGGCATTCCTAGCTAGGTAGTCTTAGAGCCTTAAACGCTAAGTTCTCTAAGTTGTCCTGGTGTAGCATAGGATATCTAGAGATATCCTATTCCGGTACATCCGTTGCTCTGATACCAACTGTAACAACCCGACCAGGAGGGGGCTGGACGTTACGACAGTTTGGTAACAGACTTGCACAACGGAAGCAACGATAACAACTATTTAAATGTTATACAATTTCTAATCCAAAAATATAAATACATAACTAAAATAAATAGTCTAATATTTAAGCAGGGACGAAACGCGGCGGTCGTCGAAGCAGTTAACGGGTTGTTATCCTCTAATCCCTCCGATCTCTACACGTGCCAATCTCTAGAAGCTCTAATCCACATAATCAAGCAGATACCTCGCGTTACCATCCATCCGTCTGCAGTACCTGAACACATGCTTAAAAGAGTTTGGGTCAGCAATTACGCTGGTGAGTCCGTATAAATAGTAAGTGGATCCAAAAACAGTTTATCATTTCAAAGCCAGTTTACAAGTTTACACAGTTTAACACATTTCATACAAAGCGATGCACAAGCGACACCTCAACCCTAAACGAAGAATCAATAACTGCCATATTGATCCAGTGGCAAAATATATGCCGCAATGGTCTTAAAACCTTAGTGGAGGGTTTCCCGGGCCCCTAAGTCCCGAGTCCACCATGCGTGGGGGATTCCCCAAGTAGTACTACCCATATATTAAGTGGCTTATCTCTAAGTTAATGAGTGTCAGTTTTATCCGGCAGTCTGTATCTTGTCACATCAAACAATTTACACAAAACAGTTTATACACACAAGCATGTATTCACCCCAAAACGTTTAAAACAGAAAAAGGGGAGTGGTATACGGAACTCACCTTTGGTTGCGTTTCACATCACGTCTTACCGCCATATATTATTCCAAGTCAAGTTCCTATTTAAGTATATAAACATTAGCGCGTGTAACCAATATTGCGGTTACACGTGTGGGTAAGCTTGGGCCCTTTAGTTACTATCGTCCGATTCATTCTAATCGTCAAATTGTAGTTTTCCTCATCCCATCTATCTAAGGCGTATAGTTCTTAATCCAAAGGTATACATGTAATTCTAATCATGTTTATTATTAGCGTCACAAGTAAAGTTAAATGACTAATGTTCATGTTGTTTTACATATTCCAAGTGTTGTGTTAATAGCATATATCTATACATATAATAAAGGAGTATCTAGGGGTGAGGTGTCACCTTTCTAGGGTGTCCACCTCAGCATTTTCAACCCATTTAACTTGGGTATGGTTTCTATAATCCGATCCATAACCCGGTTCTGCAACCCGTATACCCGCTAATAAAAGTCTGATGTGGTTTCTTTTTTTTCTTCGAACGGCTGCTGTAGGGTTTCTCCCACCTACCTTCTCCTAAAATCCTCCATTCTCCTTCTACATACCTTCTCCTCCAAAACTCGTAAATATTAGTTTTCATACAGAACAGTGTTCCACCGCCTCTCATTAACAGGTATGAAGATCCTTTATCTTTTCTTTAACATCACTATATGCTGTACAGATTTGTGTTCTTAGATATACGATTCTCTTTATTTTCCGTTGACCTATGTATGTGACGATTTAACCCTTTATATTTCCGTTCATCGATTCACCGAGATATGTACCTGTTTAATCGTTTCTGTTTTAATAACAAAGTGTTTTATGTTTTCAGATCTAATTTCCGATCTCCCATATATGTCTTTTGATTTTTGTGTGTCTTTGTTATCAAATAATGTATTGATAACTTGAATCTTGATATACGAACATAAAAGGATTTAGGGTTGCGGCGGCTAGGGTTCAGTCCCCCTTGATTATATGTCTTCAAGGTATGCTCTTTTTCTTATTGGTTTTCTATCTTCATTAGGAGTCATAGATTTCAAGACGCATACAAACTGCTCGATAAAATGCTTCAATATCTTTTTGCTATGATTATTACTGTATATAGGCTTCTGTTTCCCTTTGGTTCTATCTTCATGCTTATAGTTCCTCTCAATGAGGTACTGTTTTGTTTTGAACATCATGCAAGGTTGTGTTAATTATTTTCCAACTATATTTTACTTTCAAATAATTTTTAAGGTTTGTTAAATGTTAGTGGTTTGATTATTTTGTTTGCTTTATCATGGCCAAATAATATTGGTTTCAAGGTCATATATTATTGCAGTACTCATTTTAATGGTGCAAGTTATTCTGTATTTATTCTGCATGTATATTCAACTGCAGGAAGTTGCTCCTTCGGAGTCAACTCCTCTTGACCAATCTGGAGATCGAAAACAAGCAGACCCCGTACCAGAATCAGCTGAGAGTGAGCCATCAATATCAACCGTATGTGGTATCTGGTAAGGTTGTAGCATGATTATTGTGAGGTTCCTCTATCATCAGTCATCTAACCTATTCTTTGTTCTTTAATTCTTCCTAACCGTAAATTCTTACGCATCTCAGATTATCCAAATCTCAATTTCAAGTCTCCGGTTCCGATGTTTATCATCCAGGTATCAATTGTATTCATGTTTATTAGTATTTGGTTTCCAAATATTTGGACTTTGTTTTATTTTTATTTCACGGCTTCACTGATTTGGGTTTTGTTTGTTTGATAATGTCTGAAGCTTCATCGAACTGCATCCTTCATGTTCAAGGATTGCTGAATGGAACGTGACTTTCGTTCCATATTTGGATTCTGATTTCTGATGGAACTTTACTTTTTTTTTTTATATATATATATTTGATTACTGTTAGATGTGGAGTCCGTTGTCATGGATAATGGAGGCTGCTGCAATTATGGCTATTGTCTTGGCCAATGGAGCCATTCAGGGGTATGATTTATGGATCTCCATGGTGAACGTCTTTCAAAATTTCAATTTAGAACAACGCATCAGGCTATGTGTTATATCTCTAATGTGATATTGTGTCACTAAATCACCAAGTACATGATATATGTTCTTTATTAATACAATGCGTTTGATAGCTTGCTGCCGCTTGATATTATTATATTTTTACTACAGTATATTATATTTTACAATGCTACAGTATATTTACAATGCATTTGATATTATTATATTTTTACAATGCATTTGATCAGTGAATTGGTGCTTTACACAAATATGTGGGCCCCGATATCAAAGGGTTTCTGTCAGATGTCAAGCCTGCTCTTCTTAGTGCAGTGGAAGCAGAGTGTGAAAAAAATCGTTTTGTGGTATGGTTGAGTTATAGATTCTTTTAGTTATTTGCTGCGTTTTAGGAGTTTAAAATTCAAGTTTTCTTTTGCAGGGTGCTGCTGCTGCACCAAAAAAGACTGTTAAAGCGACAGATTCTGTATCTTCTGTGTCTGGTGGTGGTTCAGATGGCTTGCCACGTGAGGATATTAGTGAAAAGATAACACCAGCTCTTCTTAAAGGATTGGAGAGTTCTGATTGGAAGGTGGTGATGCTTTTATTACTATTTATTCAATTACAAAACGTGGAGTACTTGACATTGTTTTTGGTTTTGGTCAGGTTCGTTTGGAATCCATTGAAGCAGTAAATAAAATTGTGAAAGAAGCTAACAAGCATATTCAGCCTACTGGAACAGGTTTTTAATTTGCGTTTTTGAGTTTGATTGTTCTGCAGTATTTATATGCAGATGGAGGACTATTTTTTATCTTTGACACTTAATTTTCAGTGGAGTTGTTTGGGGCTCTTAGAGCTCGATTATATGACAGCAACAAAAACTTAATCATGGCTACTCTGATCTCTATAAGTGGCCTTGCATCTGCTATGGGACCTGCAATAGAGAAGTCCAGCAAGGTCGAGTAGATATGCCTATCTCCATCTATTTTTAACTAAGTTTGGTCTTATAAACCAATGGATTTTAACATCTATAATTATGCTTTACTGTTCTGCAGGGAATTTTATTAGATGTTATGAAATGCCTTGGTGACAATAAAAAGCATATGAGAGAATGTACCTTGACAACTTTGGATTCTTGGGTTGCTGTTACTCATCTTGATAAGATGGTCGGTGTCTTATTTGTTTTTCTATTTTATGTTTTATGTACTGCATTGTATCGTTTATTTTTATGTTTGTCGACAAAGATAGTAAGTCAATAATCTATAGAAGCTAATTATGTTCAGTCTAATTATATCTAATTTTATTATCCACAATTCTTGATTCTTTGTAGGTACCATATATTACTACTGCTTTGACTGATGCTAAACTTGGTGCGGAAGGGCGCAAGGACCTTTTTGATTGGTTGTCTAGGCAACTTACAGGATTAGCAGAGTTCCCTGATGCTATTCAGTTTCTCAGACCAGTTGCTGTCGCTATGACGGTATTAAAATTACAAAATACTAAATTATCGTTGCATTTGTTGGTTTACAATTTTCATTTAGCAACTCAAGAAATTTTGTGTATCAGGATAAATCAGCAGATGTTCGTAAAGCAGCTGAAGTGTGCTTTGGAGATATTGTTAGAGTTTGTGGACCAGAAATGGTGTGTAAAACTGCTTATTTTTAATCTTCATCTGTTTTACTTTTTTGTAATCTTTTTGAACCAGCTTTTTCATTCACTGTAGGTCATGAAAAATGTAAGAGATATTCAAGGTCCTGCGTTAGCTATTGTTCTTGAACGATTGAAAACACATGGTGCATTCCTAGACGTATATGACAACACAAGAACAGCCCTAACTGGACAAACAACGAAAACAGGTTCAAAGATTGGCAAATCAAATGGTCATGCATCAAAGCATGGAAGCCGATCTGTATCTCCGGTATGATATATTATCTGCTATACTACGTTCATATTGGTATGTGAAGTAGATATATCGAATTATTGTCTCAATATTGTGTTCTAGAGAGCGGTTTCAGGAAAGGGCTCAAAACCAGAGCCTATAATGTCGGTTCAAGATATGAACATACAGTCACAAGCTTTACTTAATGTCAGGGACTCTAACAAGGTATTTTTTTAAGTTGCATATACTTTAATGTATTTATCAATATTAAGAATATCTAAGTAAATCGTATTCTTATCTGCCTTGCAGGATGAAAGAGAGAGAATTGTGGTTCGTAGGTTTAAGTTTGAAGAACTGCGTTTGGAGCAGATTCAGGATCTAGAGGTAATTATTAACAAAATCAATGATGGACAAAAGTTTTTTTTTTCTTATTTGGAAGCTTTTAGCATTTTCATATATTGTTTTTTAAATTGCTTTTTCTGAAAACGAGATCTCAAATGCATCAGAGAGGAGGCTTGAATCCTGGTAGGACTTGATCTTTTCTATTTTCTTATGCTATATGTTTTTTATTGCACTATTCCATATCTAATCTTATTGACTTTTAATTTTCCCATCTTTAATTTTTTTGTCTTTAACTTGGCAGTTGATACTTTGTTATATCCGGGTTAAGACGTCATAAAGTTGTAGCAATCGAGCTTAGTGAGAATGTTCCAAAAGGTGATTCTAAAGAACTATAGCTAATATCGTTATTTTGTTGGTTGCTTTATAGCACGCTTCATTCATGATCACAATGAATATATAAAAAGTAAAATATTTCAACAAAAGCATTATAGGTTTACCCAAATCGACCCGTATCAGAAGTTACTTGGTTGACTAGAACCCAATTCTACATTTGTTCGTTTTGTCACGTCTATGAATAGAAAAATTAAAGTTATTAAAGTAGATGATTGAAATGGAAGTCTTAAAAAGTATAACTTTTTTATGTTTTAAAGAATTGGCCATGTATCATACCCATGCTGTAGCATTTGCTTTAGTTGTCATAATTTTACCATACTTTTGCTCAACTTCTATATCGATCCTTTAACGCATTTGCTACCTACATCCTGTTTGGTTTCAAGCCGTGAGGTAACCACAAGTTTCTAATTTCCTTTTTTCGGACGAAACACCAGTGTGATTAACGATATCCTTTCGGTGTGATTTATTTTCAGTTGTTTAGGAAGGCTGCGGTAATGAACTTTCCACTGAATGGACACATCTGTTTTCAGGTATGTTTTTTTCTTGGTTTACTTTTGCTTCGAAAGATGTGTTCTAAGAATGTTTCATTATTGTTATATATATATTTTTTTTACTTAGTCAACCTGTGAGTCAATAGTTTATCATTTGGTTTACTTCAGAATTCGGGTCCATTGCCATTTGGGGAAAGTATGCTAAAACTTTGCTATGATTCTACAAGCAGTTAGGTAATGTACTAGGGTTTAATTGGGAGTTTTATAACTTAGGTGGATTTTTGCATTTCAGCAGGACTATTATAACTTAGCTGGATTCAAGCATCGAGTGGTGATTATTAGCAAAATAACATAGTTATCACATTCTATGATTTATGAAGTGAATACATATTACCCAAATAGACTAGATGGGTTAAGACTTTGGAGTAGCCAATAATATATAAGAGAATTTGCAATCCTTACATAAGTTCTATTAATAAATATAAGATGATTTGGGTTGGAGACACATTGTTGCTGGAATTTTATGGCAGTTTGTAGGAGCTTTGATGATTTGGGTTGGAGATACATTGTTGCTGGAAAATTACATCTTAAAACCTATGTATTTTTAGTTTGCATATTTGCAAATGCCTATGCTTATTTTAGTTGCATATTTGCAAATGACTTAAAATTCTGTATCGCTGCAAATATTCAAGCATGTTGCATTAATAGACATTAGGAAAAGGATTCCATCCATCCGCGAAGAGCCTTCGGGTCGATAATGAGTTGCAAATATGCTCCTGTTGCTGATTATAAAGAATATGATGTTGGCTTCTCTTAGGAAAGTAAATAAGTTTACTTACTTTTAGTAATGAAATGTAAAAACTATACTATTGTATTATTTGAATTGGGCTATGAACTTATGTTACTGCAACATATTGTTAATGAACTAGAGCAATCTTTGACTTTTTAAGTAAAAGTTGGTCAATTTTTATGTAGTACTGGTTTGACTTTTCATTTTGTTCAATGTGCATAATACTTTATTTATATGCAGTTAACGGTAGGAAAACTATATACTTTCATTATTGATAATATACATATTATAACACAGGTTCGTAAGTCATACACAACACTAATATGTACCGAATGGAACAAGCCACCTAACATGATATGCCACTTTGGGTTCATATCTGATTGGACAAATATACATCTGTTCATATTTTAAATGTTCCAAATCAAGAATTTTGAATTGTTCTTTGTATACTTTTAAAATGAATATGGTATTGAAAGAGTAAATAAGTTGTCATCTAACATATTATGTAGTCCTATCTAACATATAGGTGTATGTATGTTATAACATGACATGTAATGGCATGTAAGATGGTTTATCATTTGACTTGGGGATGCACCGTGTGTACACACGGGACTCTAACCTAGTTTATGTATATGGTTATAAAATGCTAAGTCACATACAATGTCTCATGTCCACATTATTCGCCAAACATCCTAATTCATACTTCCATATGATACCTAAAGTAAACATGACATTCTATATACCATGCCTATGGTCCAAAGTTCATTCTTATCCAATGATCATATCCAAATATCCCAAACATCACTTTCATATTACACTTAATATCAAGATTAGTTTATTAATCGATCATCTACTCGTCTTAGTCCGAAAGAATATATCATTAGTTGTATTATTTCCATTAGTCGTGTCAGGTCGGGTCCGGTTCAAGAGCTCGTCATAATACCCACACGTGTCGTATACAAAGTAAATAAGTATATAATAAGTCGATTACTTTAATGGTTTAGGTTATTATTTATACCTTTTCCTCATTTGATTAACAATCTGATGGTTGACCGAGTTTGACCCGATAGTTGACTTCCTGTTAACCGAGATTTCGACCCGTCCCTTTGACTGACCCGGTGAACCCAACAACAACCGTCGCTCCTACCGCCACAGTGCTACTGCCCACTGTAAACTTCAACACCATACAGCCACCACCCTCAAGACCCGTCAGTCCGTCACCCTAACCACCACACATCCTTTATCAATCCGAGCATCACCACCACCTATCAATCACCATCTTAACTTACTACAACCAATTAACCCATACATATACAACCATAGTCTGCCAGAAAAACATCACCTGTGCCGCTGCCCCTTTAGTTGGGTCTGACCTAATTGAAACCCTTCCCAGCAACCACCGTCGCTATCACCTCAATCGGAACCCTAGCCCCCTTTCTAGATCCGTCGCCGTCGAACCACCACCACGAGCCACCGTCACCATCTCTTCCTCTCTCTTCTGTATCTCTTTCTCCCTCGCGTCTCTCTCTCTTTCTCTCCTTTATTCCGGTTTCTCTCTATTACTCAGTTCTCTCTCTCTCCTCTGGTGTAAATGGTACAGGGTGGTTGTTGTTGTCGCTTGGTAGCTGTACTGGACAGAAGGGGAGGGGTGCCGCCTGGCTTCCGCCGGAGCTCCGCCGTGGAGGTGGTGGCCGGAGCTCCTTCATGCTCCGCCTCTCTCTCTCTCTTCAGTGTTTATAGAGGGTGTTTGGTTGTTTTTGTTCATCAGAAATGAATGGGTGGTGGGTTGGGTCTTAAATAGGGGATGTTTGGTTGATGGTTTACATAAAACCATTTGTGTGACAAATGGTTTTTATGTAAGTGTTGTCACACAATGGTGGGGACATGTGTCCCACTTGGGTGGTGACATGTGTCCCCAAAGGGTGACTAATCACATAGTCTCGGGTCTGGTTCGTTATCGGGTGTCGGTCCGGTCACGTAACGGATACAATATTATTCTTTTCGTTTAAATAATTATGCAACTTATCGATTCGGCTTCGTATTTTACTATACATAACTAATGGTTCAATCGTTATAATTTTTTTAGGCATGAAAAATTTTGGGCCTGGTAACCGTACTGTTACAACCTGCGACGGTGTTGCCGTAGGGGCATAATGATCTACCCATGAGCATTTCGTGAAGTGTCCCGCCTCCCCTTCCGTATACAATATTCATCAAATTCCTAAAAAAATAAGTCATGGTTACTTCACGGGGCGGGGCAATAATTATGGAGTTATAAATGGAATGTTTGACCAGCATTTAAAATATTTATTTTCCACGTAGTTTTGATCTCTTTCCCACAATTTGAACGCAATCATCGTCCAATCTGATTGATGGATACATCATATTCTATACTAGATTATACTCCGGGATCGTCTCGGGGTTGAAAAATCTAATATGACATATTAATTTTACATATGAAATAGAATGATGCGCTTTACAGTTACATGCATGAAAGCTTCGGGTTGCTACTAACCTAAAACAATTAAAAATATATCTCCAATGTTAACGCCTAACCTTAAACAATGTATAACTCTAATATTAATATCTAACCTAAAACAATATCTAACTCCAATGCTAACGCATGTTGAAAATAAAATTCATATTTACTGATTTGAACATAATTAGTGACTTGCCTATACATGATTAATGATTTACCTGTACACTTTGTGTTTTTTTCCTGTTTGAACAAAACCCAACAAAAAATAGTCGTTTTTTTCTCCGTTTTTTATATAGCACTATGGTACTCGTTGGAAAGATAATAAAACGCTCGTTAATTTGGTGTAATTTTTTTGTTTAAAAAATCTCGTATATAAAAGATATTAACGTTTAAAAATTATGGGAGGAAACATAAGAGAGAAAAATCTAATTTTGTTTTTAAATTATTTTTTTCCTAAAATATTTCAATGCCAACACATGGCACACTCAAGGAGGAGAATGCCTCTTTGAGTGCCATGTCATTAAAATGGCTTTGGATGCTTTGCCAATACATGATGAATAATAATAATAATAATAATAATAATAATAATAATATTATTATTATTTATTTTAAACAAATTCCTGCCATAAGTTATCATATTCAAATATAAAAAAAAGAACCTCTGCCTATGAAGTTATGTTTATCGTTTGTGATTTATTAGTAGAGTAAAATATATTTGAAAACAAAACCCCACAAAAATAGTTGTTTTTTTTCTCCGTTTTTTATATAGCACTATGGTACTCGTTGGAAAGATAATAAAACGCTCGGTAATTTGGTGTAATTTTTTTCTTTAAAAAATCTCGTATATAAAAGATATTAACGTCGAGGATCAACTAAATGAGAATAGTTAGGAGCGCCGTTGGTTTGAATGGATCGGGGAAGAGGGTTAAAGATAGGGCTGTTCAAAACGCTCGGCGCTCGCCGATCGCTCGCCGCT
The DNA here is from genome assembly GCA_032199755.1 of Ambrosia artemisiifolia. NCBI lineage: Eukaryota > Viridiplantae > Streptophyta > Magnoliopsida > Asterales > Asteraceae > Ambrosia > Ambrosia artemisiifolia. The sequence goes on from CM063513.1 coordinate 11,725,594, forward strand.
CGTTCGGAATTTGTTCGGAAATTGCTCGCTCGATTTTCCGCTCGGTTGTATATGAGCCGATCGGCTCGGTTCGGTTTGTAAATGAGCCAAGCACGAGCAAAGGTATGCTCGGCTCGGTTCGGCTCGAATAAATTTTTATTTATTAAATAATAAATATATACACAATTTACAGATAAATTTATGGCTTTATATATAAGATTCTATTGTATTTGAGTTAGTATATGCAAACAAAATATAACCAACCCACTTAACATAATAAAAAAATTAACACTAGATTTAATAATAAAACAATAAGTCATGAGGTGATTGTCTTGACTTCTTTATGTTAATAGTCGTCCATTGCTTGATATCACACCTACGTCACAATGCAACAACTGTTGTCTGACGTATGCTCATCACCTCACCAGCCTCAATCTAAGCCTCATCCTTTGACACTGAGATCTCAATATTAGTGTTATCATCGGACATTTTGGCCTTAGTTGTCACCCGAAAATGAAAACATCGAAGGAATCATCCCAATTTTATAATCGTCCATATTATTCTCCGCTCGATTCTCGCTCGGCGCTCGCTCGGAAAATTTTCGCTCGAAGAATGCTCGTTTGATTTTCGGCTCGATTATAAACGAGCCGCTCCGCTCGGTTCGGTTTGTAAACGAGCCAAGCACGAGCAAAGCTCCGTTCGGATCGGCTCGGCTCGTGAATAGCCCTAGTTAAAGAGATGAGCGGTCAAAAATAATAAGGAAGAGGCAGAGACGAAAATGAAGTTAGGGTTTAGATGATTATCTTACAATTGAAACCCAAAAGAAAAGAATAATATATAGCCAGGTTTTAGGGTCAGAAAACTGGGTCATGGATCGGGTATTAGAAACCATACCCGAGTTAAGTGGGTCCTTAGCCCTAGATACTCTTTTTATTAGTAGATATAGATATGAGCACAGCCGTAAGCTGAAATAATGTAATAATTCGAAAACAATTTTACGGGAGGAAACATTAAAGAGAAAATTTAATATTGTTTTTAAATTCTTATCTTTTCCTAAAATAATTATAATATATATAGATTTATTAAAAAAACTCAAAAATTAAAAATCTTACATGATGCCACGTGGCACATTTAAGAAGGGGTTGAGGCCTCCATTGAATGTCACATCATCAAAGTTCAATTCTTTTATTATAAGTTATAGATTATAGATTATTATAGATAGATAGATAGATTTATTTCTTCTTGATTCACTTCATCATCATTATATCCTAAATAGTCGTTCAGAACTACGTTTTTAATGTGTTTTGGTATACATCTTAATCAAAACAACCATTTACAAAAGTTAAACTATAGTTCTGATGTGACAACACATTTAATCAAAATATAAACCTTTTTTTTAAGAATTACTACGTGATAAAATTTTCAATCGCTAATGAAAACATAAAGAGTTAACTTAATTGTATTTGATGGTAATGGTAAATGACGAGGTAGGGCCCAGTTTAACCAGGCTGGCCCATACCTACAACACGTCATGTGGCCTAATGGGTAAGGCCCAACGGCCACACGTAATCCGGCAGTGATTAATAACGAACATCTTCTAAAAGGAAGTGGGGGGTAAAGCATAACTGCCAGCCCGATAAATATGAATATAAGCGATATGGCTTATCTCCAAGAAAAGTGGAACAGCCAAAGAGAAGAGGGCGGTTAAACATCATAAGAGGTTAAGAACTCTTCTATTATAAATAGGGACGCAGGTAAAACTTATAATTCATTCACAAATACTCCATACTTTTACAATCGCTTAAAAGCCATACTTATTCTCACGCCGGAGGGTGGTCACAGGATAACCCCCAATCCTGTGACGAGTCCTAACGGTGTTCTGTTTTGTAGCTAAACAGGTCCCGTTCAATCAGGTCAGAAGAAGTTCTTTGTCTTATCCAGAAGACCAGTTCCCCTCAGGTACTTGTTTCTTCATTGGCGCCATCCGTGGGACGGAAACTAGGCAAAGGATCATTCTTTTTCACCTGACAGGATGGCATCTCAGTCGAATCCTCAGTTCACAGCACAAACCAACATGTTCCAAAACCCGCCGGTAACTACTGAAGAAGAAGATCACATCTCTGAGGAATCGGTGGACGAAGAGATAGAGATGGAGCCTCCGGGTTTCCCTCCTAGAGAGCAACCTAACGGAAACACGGCAGGCCAAGAAAGACCTTCAGGGGATCTGACGGCAAGGTTAAACCCTACCGCGCCACCTTTCCCGTCACCAATCCCTACGGCAACTTATACTAGCCCCATCGTGCACACCACGATGGGCGGGAGGTCACGCCCTCCCACGTCCTCCATGCCTTGGATGACGGCCGCGGCTACACTCCCGTTGTTCTCGGCGGCCATGACAGCGTCGATGATGTCATCGCCAATGGCGACTATCATGAATCCAGCATATGCACCCTATACTCCCGTGACGCCGGGAAACCAACCATATATGCCATATTACCCCATGCACCCCTACGGCTACATGTACCAACCAACAGGCGCTAGTCCATACTCTTACCCTTATCCGTATATGTACCCTCCAGTGGCACCCATGACAGGATGGGGAGGACCGGCCCCATCAGCTACTCAGGCCCCGGGGACCCGCCTGGATGAGGTTCGAACCAGGCTCACTTATGATGCAACGCCTGCGGACCCGTTGGCACTCCCGGCAGAAGTCGGTCAGACACGGCAGCCCGCGAGCAGCCAACGCCCGGTACGACCTGTTCAGTTGGAAAGACGGGAAGAAAGGAATGACAGAGAAAATACCGGTGATGAAGAAGAAGACGATCTCACTAAACCATACCGTCCACCGGCTATGGTCACTTATTCAAAGCTGGCACCAAGAATCGCCAATGCACCACTCCCGAAGAATCTGAAGCTGTCCTCTACTGTGGGAAAATACGATGGGACAGGGGATCCGGATGACCATCTGAGTATCTTTGAAGCTGCCGGACGTTCTAAGGATTGGCCTATGCAAGCGTTTTGTCATATGTTTATACAAACTTTGGTCGGGGCGGCCAGAGTCTGGTGGGACAGTCTGCCTCCCGGATCCATTGCGAATTGGAGAGAAATCGTGCAGGGATTCTCCCAGCAATTCAGTCAGCAGAAGAGACATACGAAATACAGAGATGAAGTCATGCATATCCGGCAACGTGATAATGAAACGGTAGAAAGCTTCATCGTAAGGTTCAATAGAGAAAGATTACAGATCCCGGGCCTCACCGAAGAATTGGCCTGCACGGCATTCACCATGGGAGTAAACGACGACGGCCTGTTAAGAAAATTACACGGCCCGAAAGGGTACCCCCAGACTATGGATGAAATGATGACCATAGCAAAGGCATATGTGAAACAAGAAAAATCCATAGCCATGAACCATGCAGTACGAAAGAAGCAAGAAGCTGCTAAAATTTCTGATTCTCATGACAACAAGGATCACCGGGGTGGTCGAAATCGAGGAAGAACCGAGTCATCTAGCCAGCCTTACTCCAGGAATGACAGGAAAGATGATAGGCGGGATGATCGCCGGAGATCCGACAGGCCTCGCGACACCTTCACAGGTAAAGGGGAAAGCCAATCAAGGTCTAGGCAGGAATACCCTGATCTGACAAAAACGCCGTCCCAAATTCTGGAGTCTGAAGATCTGAGGCTCAATGCCCCGAAGCCAATCAAAGACTCACCGTCGCAGGACAAGTCCAAGTACTGCTCCTACCATAAAGGTGCCGGGCACGATACAGACGATTGCTTCCAATTGAGAAGGCAAATTGAGTACTTCGTTAAATCTGGGAAGTTAGCTCACCTACTGAAGGATGTAAAGCCAGGACCCTCATCCGGAGGTGGCGACAAGGCCTCAGGGAAAAAACCCTGGGAAATCAATATGGTCCGAGTAGAATCCAGGTTCAGCAAGAAACGGACGTTTGAACGCTTCGAGCCGTGGATGGAAGCGGTCATGACAGTACCGCCGCATTACAAGGTGTTAAGTATGGAAGCCCTGGTAATTTGTGCCGCCGTCGGCGACTACAGCATGAGAAGAATACTCGTAGACACTGGAAGTTCTGAAGATTTAATCTACGAGCCCTGTTTTCGAAGGATGCGGCCCGAGGACCAGAAAATGTTAGAGCCAGCTCGCGGCCCGGTAAGAGGATTCACAGGTGAAAGCGTGGAGCCCTTGGGACAGCTCACGTTCCCGGTTACCATAGGGGACGGCCGCAGAGAAAGAACTATACTTGTTACCTTCCTGGTGATTCCAGCAAATTCGCAGTACAACATGATCATCGGCCGCTACACATTGGGCCGAATAGACGCTTTGGTCTCAACGGCTAGAGGGTTTCTAATGTTCCCGACCCCCCAAGGGGTAGCAACCGTATGGGGCGATAAAGTTTGCTCAGCAGTCGAGCAGAAGCCGTGCCATCAAGCCCCCTCGGGGCTCAGGGGTCCAGAAAGATGGGTGCTGAATGCTGAACACCCAGAACAGACAGTGTTGATTGGTGACACCTTGTCACCATCGGCCGCGGAGAGACTGAAGCAAGTGTTGAAGAGGAACCTGGACGTTTTTGCATTCAAGCATGCAGATATTACAGGAATCTCCAGATCAAAGGCAGAACACAAACTGTCCACCTTCCCGTCAGTCAAGCCAATAGCACAGAAAAGAAGAAGCATGGCCCCGGACAGAATAGCCGCGGTGGTTCAAGAGATAAAAAAGTTAGAAGAGGCAGGCATCTTGCGGAAAACCAAATATCACACCTGGGTGGCAAACCCAGTGATGGTGCGGAAACATGATGGAACATGGCGCATGTGCGTCGATTATAAAGACCTCAATAAGGCTTGCCCGAAAGATGCATATCCGCTGCCCGAGATTGACCTCAAGGTTGACTCCCTCTCGCCATTTAAATTCAAATGTTTCTTGGACGCGTATAAAGGTTACCACCAAATCAAGATGGCCAGGGAAGACGAGGACAAAACAGCCTTTCATACTGACGCGGGCATCTACTGTTACACTAAGATGCCCTTCGGGTTGAAAAATGCTGGAGCAACATACCAGAGGTTGATGGATCAAGCGTTTGAAAGCCAGATCGGAAGGAATCTGGAGGTTTATGTCGACGACTTAGTCATCAAAAGCAGCAACGAGAGTAATATGATCGCAGACATCGAAGAAACTTTCAAAAAGCTCCGCGAGTACAACATTAAACTGAATCCAGGAAAGTGTTCGTTTGGGGTCGAAGAGGGAAAGTTCTTGGGAGTAGTAGTCACTAAGGATGGCTTCCGGGTTAACCCAGAAAAGGTGTCAGCAATTGTCAACATGCCATCACCTAAAACACTGAAAGAAGCACAGACCTTGAACGGACGACTGGCAGCCATAAATCGCTTCTTAGCGCGGCACGCAGAGCGATCCTTGCCGTTCATATCTACATTGAAAGACTGCCTCAACAAGAATAAGTTCAAATGGACGGCCGAGGCAGAGAAAGCATTCCAAGAGATGAAGACATTCGTGAGCAACCTGCCCACACTCACGGCCCCCAAAGAAGGTGAGTTGCTGAAGATGTATCTGGCCGCAGGCGTTCAAGCGGTCAGTGCCGTTCTCCTGGTAGAAAGAAACGGGGTCCAAACCCCCATTTATTACATCAGTCGGGTACTCGCGGATCCGGAAACCAGGTACTCGATGTTGGAAAAATTGGTCCTGGCCCTGGTTCACACATCCCGCCGGCTGCGCCGCTACTTCCAGGCACACAAAGTCGAAGTGTTAACCAATTTTCAAATAGCACAAGTAATAAACAGACCGGAAGTATCAGGAAGACTCGCCAAATGGGCAATTGAATTGGGGGCGCTGGATATAGTCTTTAAAAAACGAACCGCGGTGAAGGGGCAAGTCATCGCTGACTTCATAACAGAAATCCCTGTTGGACAGGAGATACCGGAAATAAGCAGCGAACCGCCCCAGGAACCGGATGAGCCAGCATGGCAACTGTATACGGACGGCTCATCAAACAGCAAGGGAGCGGGAGCCGGCCTCTTACTGGTCAGTCCAGACGGGGCCAGATTCCTGTATGCCCTACGGTTCGAATTTGAGTGTTCCAATAACCAGTCCGAATACGAAGCACTCCTTGCAGGGATGAGGATGGCTTTATCGCTCGGGGCAAAGAAGGTAGATGCCCACGTTGACTCTCTCTTGGTGAATAACCAAGTTAATGAATCGTACGAAGTCCGGGACGACACATTGTCCAAATACTTAGAGAAGACAAAAGCTCTGATGTCAAAGTTCCAGAAGATAACATTGATACATGTCCGGCGGCACCGGAACGACATAGCGGACGCCCTCAGCAAGTTGGCATCGTCAGGTACTAAGGAAGACGTTCACATCGAGACCCTCAAGCACCCATCTACCCAGGAGGCAACAGTGCATAGTGTACACGCAGCGGAAGTCTGTTGGATGACACCGATACAGCAATATCTGGAACACGGCATACTACCTGATAGCAAGGGGGAAGCCCTTAAAATCCGCACCAAAGCCGTACAATATGAAATGCAAAACGGTGTCTTATACAGGAAGTCCTACCTGGGCCCATCTTTGCGGTGTGTGTCCCCATCAGAAGCAAAGTTCCTGGTTGAAGAGATCCACGCGGGCATCTGCGGCATACATGCCGGACCAAGGGCAGTGGTGGCCAAGATAACAAATGCAGGATACTACTGGCCGGGTATGCATAACATGGCAGTGGAAGTACTACAGAAGTGCATCAGTTGTCAGAGGTACGCCCCACATACTTTCCGGCCTAAAAATGATTTGATTCCAGTGACGGCGGCCTGGCCGTTTCAAAGGTGGGGGATAGACTTAGTGGGACCATTCCCCCCGGCACCGGGAAAGCTAAAGTACTTGGTGGTTGCTATTGACTACTTCACAAAATGGGTCGAAGCAAAGCCATTATTCAAGATCGAAGCAGTAAACATCAAGAAGTTCCTATGGGAGCACATCGTGTGCAGGTTTGGGGTCCCACTATACTTAGTCAGCGACAACGGGACCCAATTCGCAGATAGGTCACTGCAAGAATGGTGCAAAGAGCTCCAGATCCAGCAAGTTTTCACATCCGTTGCCCACCCGCAAGGAAACGGGCAGGTGGAGAGGGCGAATAGAAGTATACTTGATGGGATCAAGAGGAGACTGGACGCCGAAAGCAAGTCCTGGGTTGACCAATTGCCACACGTCCTGTGGGCTCACCGGACCATGCCGAAAACAAGTACTGGTGAAACACCGTTTAGTTTAACATACGGGTCAGAAGCAATGATACCAGTAGAAGCCATGGTCCCGTCACAACGAAGGAGCAACGGCGGCGAAGACAACGAGCAGCTGCTACGTGAGAACCTCGAACGGCTTGAAGAACGCCGCGATACGGCCTGCATCAATGAAGCCAGATACAAGAGATTGTTGGAAAAATACTACAACAAGCGGGTGCTTGAGAAATCCTTCAAGGTTGGAGAACTGGTAATGCGGGACAACGAAGCAAGCAGATCCCAACCCCAGGGCAAGTTGGGTCCAAACTGGGAGGGGCCGTATGAAATAGCAGAAGTGCTGGGAAAAGGGGCCTACTCCCTGAAACAACTCACACGGGAACCCATCCCGCGCACTTGGAACGCAGCCCAGCTCAAAAAATGTTACGTTTAGTTCAAGCTAAAAACATTTGTTCTCCAGTACATTTAGTGTTAACTGTGTCATAGTCGGCCTGTTGGTCCTCACAATCTATTTGTATTTTTCGTTTTTTAGTACATTTAGCGTTAACTGTGTAATAGTCGACCTGTTGGTCCTCACAGCCTATTTGTATTTTTTAATAAGACGCCTATCACGGCCACTTTTTCATTAGCAAACAGTTGCATCAATTAACATATCACGGGGACTGACACTACAAAAAACGAAACTCCCCTACGGTAGGTGGCCGGACCAAAATCCTTGGCCATAACATAAACAGCCTACCACCAAAAAGCGCTATACAAAAACAAGCAAACAAAAAGCCACATACGGCCAAATTGCTACCATCTAGACCGGCCCATTTCACATACGGCCGTCCAGCATAGCTACTACCTCTGCAGGGGTATGTAGCAGATCACCGTCTGGAGCATAATCAGGAAGTATTAAGTACTGATTAAAATGCAAGACACCACCTTCCCCATCAGGGTTCTCCGGGAAGGCTTCCGCCACCAACGGAGCTTCACCAACATCTGGCACGTCTGGAACAGGGTACTCAACATCCATAACTTCCAGATCGTCATCAGGACCTGGTGCAAGCTCAGGAGAGTTCACTAAGGGAACCGAAGCGTTGAACAAACTCCTTGGGCCTCTGGAGTATGTCAATCCATACTTGTTTGGAGGAACGAAGTCAGCAGTTCTGGCATTGTACTCCTCCATAGCTGCACGTTTCTCATCCATCTCGTCGGCCCACCTTCTGAGCATGTTAAGACCTTCAGCAGCATCTAGCTCACGAAGGAGCTCAGTTAGGGAGACTTGGTTGGAAGCCATAAATAGATACAGTAAATGTATATCTTTTTTGGAAAAAAATTTCGAGTGCAACATTTGATAAGAAACCTGACTTATATACATGGGTCCAGAAGATCAAAGGTCAGTGTCAGTAAATATCGTTATTAATTCTCTGCCACACGCCGTCAAATCTATGACACATGGCAGTCGTAGCGTCATTATGACGTCACGCACTGATGACTCTTAATTAATAGACGTCTAATGATGGCTGTCCAATCAGCATTAATGAAGCACACAGACCAGCTGGAAAACACCAAGAGAAACCAAAAGTTTTTTCATTAATACGATGATTACTGATGTGCTAAAAGTAGTTTAATAAAAATAACTAAATTAAACTTAAAACTAGACACTAAGTAATACTCTAGACTCTCTAAAACTAAACTACTGACAGGCAAGTGAACCTATCGACTCTAGTATAGCTAAAGTAAGTCCGGATATCGAACCCACGAGACTCTAATGGAAAACGAAAACTAGACTTGATTACTTATCCTAAATACTAAATTAATAATGCTTTGTTGCTTAAGGGGGGGTTTCTAACAAAACTAATGCAAATAAATAAAATAAAACTAAAATAACTTAAAACACAAGCTGGGAACTGGAATTCGGATCAGATGATGGGAAGGCACTACCTAGGCTAGAATCCTACACATGAATGATAATCTTCTAATGGCTATGGAACTGGTGTGGAACCGGGATCTTAAAATACTAAACATCAAGAATAAACTAGACACCCTCGACCCTTCTCGAGGGGAAACCCTAGAATATTGTTGTGCTGTTAAACCACCGGTTGAGAGGTTACCCTCACAGGCTTACCTACTCGAATCTTAAAGTACCCGCTAGACAGTCTACCTCACAGCGCGAAAGTCACAATACACCCGAAAGTGCAAGGGGTAACTACAATATTTCTGATAAAACTTGGCCTACAAGGAATGCTAGGGAAACTAGGAAGATCTTCTCACAAAGCCTCTAGAACTAGCAATTTAACACCCTAGACAGACCAACAATCTCGCACCTTACAGCTATTGAGAATTGGTAGAACACTTAGAATTACCTAACTAACAATTACAACTCCTATGGATAACTTGCAGAATTAACCATAAACTAGCTGCTAACACCCAGTCCGCAACCTAACCCGCATTCATACATGAAAGACATTCACAAAAACGCAAGTGGAGTTTATAGAAGTTATTTAAATAAAACTAAATATGCATATACATCAAACCAGAAAATAAAGTGTCTTTACTTTAAAATTCACCCACAACCAAAAGTTCCAAAACCAAAAGAAAACAAATCATTCAAGTGCAATCATCTTCACCTAGGTAGTTCTATGATCTAGCCAATAAAAGTCATGATAAAATCAAAACAATAAAAGCAAGACATATTCATGGTGTTCACAACGGGTTGACTTAGATAAACAATAAATAATTGAAAATAGAACCGACCCGTGCTCGCACCTAAGCTTCAACCCTTGACCTCCTTTCCTGTTGTCGAAGATATCCTGCAAAGAAAATAATCTTCGCTGCTGTCCTCGTTCAAAGAATAATATGCCGCTGCTGCTTCTTCTTAATTCCTCCGCAGCCCCCCTTCCAAGAAAAACATATATCGCCTCCCCAAGAGCCCTCAATAACTGTTACCACTTACCACCACCGACCTGGGCTTGGCTCTATTTGTTACGTGTTTGGGCCGTGAATTTGAAAGTCACCGTTTTGTTTATTTTCTTTTTTTTTATTTGTTGACTTCTTAATTCTTATTGTCATAAAGTGAAAAACGATCAGACTTTGTTTGGCCTCAAAGATTTCATGGGGCATTTTTCTTTTTTTAACTATTTATTATTATTATTATTATTATTATTATTTCTAATATATATGTAGCATTTTAGCTCCGTGTTCTCCCCTCGGGTGTTCTTGACTTGATCAAAGTTACTCGTTTAAGCTCCAGCGTCCATGAACACCTACCAAAATATAAAATAAAATAGATAAGTACTAAAACTGACACAAAACTAATAAAATTCTAATAAAAACCTATAGTAAATAAAATAGACCAGTACAAACCTAAAACTAATAAAAACACTATTTAAACGACTCGAAAACTATACAAACTATACACTGGAAATAGATGTATTTTACAATACATCAATTACATAGTCTTAATCACACTTAAACACAAGTTACGATTACACTAATTAGAGGTGACATCATCCCCATCAGAAGAATCGCTCAAGTATGGTTCCAACTCCGCCCGGAGGGCTGACACCCCCTCGTCACCAACCTTGTTGCTAAGACGACCCAGGGCCTCCAACGAGTCTGAACTCAGGGCTTGTAGACTATCAGCAACTCGGGTGGGCAAAGCTTTTTCCTGAGCAGTAGGGGGGAAGTTTCTTTCTAGCCAGACCAACTTGATTGCCATAAGCCAACCCGTCATGATAGCCGGCCTCCATGGCCACGTCATAAAAGGCGTTCAATCTGTCCTGATACTCAGTGCTGCCCCGGACATATCGCCATGAAGCAGGAATACCCCGGCTTACCAACCAATCCCTATCTTGACTCATCGCATCCAGCTTCAATTGAAGGTCGTTTACCTGGGACCGCAGTGAGTCCGCAGCATTCACAGCTTGATCTGCACGATCATTGGCGGCAGTCAACTGTTTGTGGCAGTCAGCTAAACTTTTGAGGGTCTCATCCCTCTGCTCCTCAGCACGGCGAATTCGGGACTCGTAGGTCTCAATCTCAGCAGCCATCAGATTATACCTTTCCAGATTGGCCTGGTTACTGGCTATGGTGTTCTTAGCAGCCTCCAATTCTTTCTCCAGCGTCTTGATGCTGGCTTCATAACGAAACAAATGCTGATTCAGTTTATCCTCCCGCCGACGCCAGTCAACTTTCTCCTCAGTATGGTTCGTCACCATCCGCTCACGGTCACCCTCTACCTTTTCAATGGCTATCTGCTGGGCGACCACCTCCACCTCTTTATCAGCAATAAGCTTCAACAATCGTTCGTTCTCCAATACCAACAACCTTTGCTTCTCCCGAAGGTCGACAAGATATACCAAATCTGCACGCCATCGGCGAAGCACTTCATATACTGATGATGTTGTACTAACACCGGACACCATGGCATTTTCAGCAAGCTGAGCGTTGTCTAACCCCTGCAGATAGTACCTCTCGGCTGGGGGGAAAGCAAACTCGGCCCAATGCCTTACCACATCCGGATGAATGAGCCGGGTGGTGTCAGCAACATTCCACCCGGGCGTGTACTTAACCGGCTTCAAGGACGGTCGCCAGTTTATGCCCGGCAAATAGGTGTTCGATGGCACAGGCCCGGAATAAGATGAAGACTCTTCACCCTGCTGGATGCCTGTCCGAAAACCCCCGGGGAACTTGATAGGATGTTGTTGAACATCCTTCAGAAGCTGGGAAAAACTTTGATGAGAGAGACCACTGGGTGCCGCAATAGTACTCGCTACAGAGTATACAGGCTTTGTGGGCGGCGGAATCGACACAGTGGACGTAGCAACAGTAAGGCTCACAGGTATGGTGGGGGGAGGACTTGTAGCTGCAACAGCAGACGAAACAGTCGTCAAAACAGCAGAAGTGGGAGTCGTCATCATGGATGTAGACACAATGACGTCACTATCATCCCTGACGATAGCCTGACCGGCAGAAACAGGCGGAGACTCCATGGACAAACTTTCCTCTACCTGGGTGTCCCCGGACTCAAGCCTTTCACCTACACATAAACAAATAGACATGAATACCTGCATGAATGCACAAGGCAGACGGCACAAGGACAGATAGGCAGAAACACTTACCCAAGGTCTTCTCTTTAGCTTCCTTTAGCTGCTGCCTTTTGGCCAGTAATCCCTCAGCATCCAGACCGGCGGTGGCTTTCCGCTTCTTATGCTTTTTGCCAGACACATCTGTCAACGGCGGCGCAACATTCAACGGATCGGGGTCTATGGGAGCCTCTTTGTCAACACCCAGCCCGGAGGTCCCTGCAACATCGGTTGACACAGCTGCCGCTGGGACATAGAACTTGGCCACAGTCTGGCTTAAAACGTCCAACTCTTGTGCACCAAGGGGACGATCATATTCCGTGAGCAACGGAGCAGCAGCAGGATCAAGCACGTCGAAATACTGCCAACTTTCCTGGTCCTCACGGCGATACTCAGGAAATACTGTATCATCCAACCATAATCGGCTCATGCCCACAGCCACCATGGCTCGTTCAGGTATGTGAGTACACTCGGTTGGATTATTAGTCAGGGCAACATATAAAGGATCTTTCTCATATACTGCCGGGGAAGGGCACAAATCTGCAAGCTTGGTTTTGCCCTCCGGATACCTAATCGGGGCGTTCTCCGGAAAGACACAGGCATCAATATAGAAAAATTTCTTTCTCCATTCTTTATCCCTCACACTCTGCGGGAAGTTCTCTATACAGGATAAAACCCCGGGTCGGCGGTCAAAGGTAAAGTACTCTCCTTTGAACTTCAACACGTACAACGCCCGGAAAATTTCCAGTTTGGGCGGCATACCCAAACCTAGAGCACAAAATTCAAAGTGGCGAATCTTGATCATCCCCAGCGGATGAAGTTGAGAAACATTGACCTCATAATATGATAATAATTCACAGAGAAACTTCGTGGCAGGAAGGCGAAAATGGGAAAAGGTGAAAAACTCAGCATACAGAGTTAGTTTCCCCTCCTTCAGGGGGAAAGCAATATCGTCCTTATCCGGCAGTACAGGATTCCATTCCGATGGAATTTTGTAATCGTTTAAGAAGGATTCAAGTACCGTTAACGACCACATGCAGTGAATCTCGGCAACACTCGTGACTGTGCGCGTGGAACCAGTCTTGGGGGCCATTTCGGAGGTAATAGTCTATTGAGGGGAAAGCAAGAATTTGCTGAGTACTGTGGATGGTTCACCTTGAAATGGCGAATTTATAGACCAAATTACTAACGGTTGAAATTCAAAATTGAACCGCCAAACATCATTTCCCCTGACACTCGGACTGTTCATAAACGGCTGATAGGACGTTTGAAATGACACAATGGCACGTGCACAAGTCATGCGGTACTAATCCCAATAAAGATTTTTTAAGCCACATTTATTCTTTATACATATGCTTGTTGAATTTTTTATTTTTTATAAGTCTAGTAACGTTCACACGTTCACCTTACTAGACTGGGGGGACATGACGAGGTAGGGCCCAATTTAACCAGGCTGGCCCATACCTACAACACGTCATGTGGCCCAATGGGTAAGGCCCAACGGCCACACGTAATCCGACAGTGATTAATAACGAACATCTTCTAGAAGGAAGTGGAGGGTAAAGCATAACTGCCAGCCCGATAAATATGAATATAAGCGATATGGCTTATCTCCAAGAAAAGTGGAACAGCCAAAGAGAAGAGGGCGGTTAAACATCATAAGAGGTTAAGAACTCTTCTATTATAAATAGGGACGCAGGTAAAACTTATAATTCATTCACAAATACTCCATACTTTTACAATCGCTTAAAAGCCATACTTATTCTCACGCCGGAGGGTGGTCACAGGATAACCCCCAATCCTGTGACGAGTCCTAACGGTGTTCTGTTTTGTAGCTAAACAGGTCCCGTTCAATCAGGTCAGAAGAAGTTCTTTGTCTTATCCAGAAGACCAGTTCCCCTCAGGTACTTGTTTCTTCAGTAAAATTATTAATGTAAGACTTTTGATGATTGAAGAGGAAAAAAGTTACCCCTTAGTTGGTCCGGTGAACCAGATCTGAGAGACGAGATGAGAGAAAGTGACAATTGAGTAGATCTGAGATTAACCTGCAAAACAAGACACCGTTAGGCTCGTCACAGGGGAGAGGAAGGGTCTCTCTGTGACCACCCTCCGGCGTGAGAATAAGTATGGTTTTAAGAAGTGGAAAGTAAGCACGAAAAGTACGACAAGTACAAGTAAGTGAAGTTACCAAATGAGGAAATTTTGGAAGTATTTATACTCTCCCAAGTGGGCTTCGGTAAACTCAGGCCCATGGGCCTTGTTGTTCGAAGCTAGGTGTTCGGTCTTCCCTTAGCTTCGATCCTTATGATGGATCGAGCTTCGGCTTAAGACCTGGCCTTCTGTTCAGGTTCGGATCTGGCCCCTTTTGTGATGTTCCAGGCTCCGACCTTCAACCATATATTCTCTTCAAGTCCCCCGAAGTCTTTTTGAATGCTTCGGTATTTAAAAAGGACTTGTAAGTTTTCAAGAGTTTTTGATTTTTTCTTCATGCTTCGGCTCTCGTAGTGTATGACAGCTGTTTGTCATTCACCTAAGTGAGTGGATGACAGCTGTTTTGTCATTCACCCTTTTTTGGAGCGTCACCTTCAGTTTACCATAGCAAGTACCCTTTCTGGTGGTCTCGAGGTGGTCAGGCGATGGGACGGTTAACTCAACCGTCGTTTTTCCTCTCCTTATAAATAAGTTTTTTACTTATTTCATTTTTTACTTTACCCTTTATACTTCATCTTCTCCATTAGTTGCTTATCATCTTTCAAGCTTTTTTCTTCGGGTTATTATCAAGAACGTCGTTCTTAAACCTCTCCTCTGTAACAAGGTGTGTACTTTCATCCTTATCCTTCTTTTAATCATGCCTAAGGATAATATGTTAGTGTCATTTAGCGTTCTCAGTCAAGCGAAGCTTGACGAGTTTGTAGAAGAATTTAGGATTCCTGTAAATCTTCGTCCCACCTTACCTGCTTCGGGAACTCCCATATATCCTCTTCCCCCTGGGAAGTTTGCATTTTACACTCGGGTGTGTAACTATGCAAACTATAGGGTTCCCTTTACCCGTTTCCTGATGAAGGTTTTACAGTTCCATAAGGTTCATATTTCCCAGATGACACCCTTCGGTCTGAGTCGGGTGAACCAATTTGAATTATCTTGTCGTTCCTTAGACCTAGTACCGGACTTGAACCTTTTTAGGGCTTTCTACCGACTGAACCGTTCTGGCAATTGGTACACCTTCGAGAAAAGGCAGCCGAAGGATAAGAAGTCGGAGGTGAAGAAAGAGGATAGAGAGTGTGTGGGGTGGGAGGTATCTAGCTTAAAGGATTGGAAGGATAGATGGTTTTGGTTAGATGATTTGTGTCTTCCCAAAGACATGGTATGGAGGAAGAAGGATGATCCCTTAGAGGGTGACTTGCCGAAGGATTTCGCAGTTGACAAGAACCTGTATGCTGCTCTGGTGGCTAATAAATTTAATATTAGGCGCTTGCCGGAGCATGTTCTTGTGATCGGTTGTGTCAGTAGGAATTGGGAATTTTCTGATCAATGGCCCATCGTTAGACGAAACAACATAGGTTCGTCTTTATTGTTTTGACATATATCTTGTTAACCCTTAGATTTTTTGCTAACCATATTTTGTTATTGCTTGTTTCAGATATGTCGTTACGTGATATGCTTCATCTGGAGTCCTTCGAGGACGATGATATTGAATATACCTCTGTGCAACAAAATCCAGGAGATAAGCCATTTCTGGAGATGTTGAAGGCTCCATCATTTAAAATTCGAGAGCCGGAGGCGAGTGCTTCGACTGAGGTGGGGGGTTCATCGTCAGCCGCTGTGGCTACTACTGATCGTGATACCGGAAAGCTGCCCGAAGATGTTTCTGCTTCGGCTGTAACTGAAAGCGTGCCGAAGCATAGGAAGAAATCGTCAAGGAAGAGGAAGAATGACGAAGGTGGTTCTGGGGAGAAGGTTAGGGGAACTCCAAAAAGGATGAAAACCCCTCTTGTTACCATTACTGAAGCATCCCCTAGTGTTCAAGCTTCTCCATCCACTCTGTTGGAGACCTTATCTGATCACTTGGATGGTGGCAAGTCTGCTCGGGATGAGCCCCATGTTGATTTTGATGAAAGTAGCCTAAGGCATCCCAATCCTTCACCGTTGCATTCCCATCCGCCGATGACCGAACCTTCCAGTCCCGGTAAGTATGATGACGACGTAGACCGTTTCCCTCTGTACCGTTCTTCAGACGATGAGGGTCCAAAGGACTACCTTGAACGTCTGTGGTTTGGTTCAGAATCTAAAGTGGATGATTTCACTGTCTTTGTAGATTCGATGGACTTGGATCCAGCCGTTGCTGAGCAGAAATTTGTTCCCAACTGGGATATTAAAAATGGAGATAAGATTCTGGATGCCTTAACGGCTCGGACCATGATGCTCAACTTGAACACTCCGGCCGAAGCTCATAGGCATCGACGAGCTGCTCCTTTGGTGTTAGCTGATGCCTTAATGATGAATCAGGCCCAGTCCATCGGCTTGGTCACAGAGGTTTATCGTCGATGGGTGGATTTGGAGATAGAGAAGGAGAAGGTGATATCTTTGGTCGGAGGAGAGGGCGCTGAGGAATGGAGCAAGAAGCTCGAAGTATTGGTTGGAGAGAAGCAATCCCTGGAGGAGAGGTTGAACCAAGCTTTGTTGCAGGTGAAGTCTAACAGTGCTGCTATGGCTTTGGCCTCGGAGGATAGGGATAAAGCTCTGAAGGAGGTGGAAGGGCTGAAGACCGAAAGGGATGCTGCGGTGCAAGGTAGTAGTTTCTAACTCTTTTCTATACTTAGGATTACTTTGCATTATATATTTCATGTTCCTAACTCTTTCTTTATTTTTCAGAAAAGAAAATGTTTGAGGTCGAAGCATCCCGGTTTCGGAGCCAACTAGAGCAGATGAAAAAGGAGATGGATGGCCAAGTGTCTAAGCTTACCGAGTCCAATTCTCAGTTGACCGGCCAAGTCAAGGAGCTTCTGGAGTTGAAGGAGTGGTTGATGACTGAGGGCATGTTGCTTGTAGCTCGGAGGATCCATACTAGTGAGGAGCTCAAGACGGTTGTTGGTGCTATCAACAATGCCATGAATGCCTGTGGTGTCAACGTAGGTATCAAGGCTGGTTATCACTACTCTTCGAAAGGTATGCCGATGGAGCAGGTACCGAGGTTGAAGCCGAATGCCGATGAGATGCTGAACAGTGCCTTGGACAAATTCGATGCCTTGGAATTTCCATTCCTTCAACATTCAGGGCGTTTCCTCTCCGAGCCTCTGGAGGTGATTAAGGCTGCTGGCCTCTCTGGTGACTTGTTCAAGCCCCCTTCGACCTAAAGTTGTTTGTGTTGTTTTGTATGATGTTGTAAGCCACAACGGCAACCTTTGTTAAGACAATGTTTTCTCATATGTATTTGATCGAACCATTTTTGGTTCGGAACACCTTTTTTCTTTTAAGTGCCTTGTGTTTTTTTTATGTGGACTAGGTCGAACCACTTTTTGGTTCGGCACGCTTCATTTTCTATGAATGTACGTTATGCTGATAGTACTTGTGTGAATTTGAAGGGTTTGTGTTGGCCCTATATTATGATTTATGTTTCTCATGGCCGAATGGTTCTTGCCTCGAAAGAAATTTTTATTTCGGCTTGAAAAGGTGTTACCTTGAATGTTTCAGAATAAACTTAAGGATTTGTTCAATCCTTCATTTTTGCGTCGAACCTTGATATGCGTCCATATACTTCGGTTCGAGCCACATTGTATTTTTATACTTGCAAGTTTTTTGTTTATGTTTTTAAACCAAAAGGTCATTGATAGACCTTCGGTACGCCTGGTTGTGGCCTCGGCAATTGTTAAACCTTTCTACCGGAGCCGTTTCCTTCGGCGATTTTAAATAAGGAGAAGGCAAACTTATTTTTTCTTCGACGTCGATATGTTTTGTACCTTGCATGCTTCGTTAATGTATAATGTGCTTCGGCACATACTAGGTTTTTTTTTTTTTATGTTATGTGAGATAGGCATGATTTTTCCTTCTTTTTTTTTTTTTTTTTTTTTTTTTTTACGAGGCAATTTTTAAGAATAGGTTCGAATGCTTCGACCTTCGTTGTGCCCTATCTCGTTCGACCTTCGAGTTTCATGTTAACAAATTATGCCTGTTATCATGAGTTTCGGCATATTTTTTGCTTGTTTTTGCTGGGGGATCGAAACGTTTAAAAAGGTTTGTTAGACGTTCTTTTATTAAAAACAACTTGTTCCGACCCTTTCACAATGTCTTAATTAAATTGGAAATTATATTTCTTATCTTCGGTGTTATTTTGTTTCGAACATAAATAACCAAGGTTATAAACAATTTGCACCAAACTTTTTATTATTGGTGGGGTAAACACATCCCACTTTCGAGTAACAAGGGTTCGGGGTACTCATCATCCCGAATTACAAGCAAAAACAAAGAGAAACTTCGGGGCATGTCACATCCCGACTAAACATATGAAAATTATTGAAATAAAAACTAGGACACTAGCTTCGGTCGTTGGTGTTTCACATATAACATTTCTTCAGATGGACTCCGTTCCAAGTCCTGGGAATTGGAGTGCCATCTATTTTTGCCAAGGTATATGATCCTCTTTCTCCAACGGTGGTTATCAGATATGGTCCTTCCCATCTCGATGCTAATTTGCCTGGTGGTTCGGCCCTACTGGCCTCGTTACTTCGGAAGACATAGTCTCCGACTTTGAATGATTGTTTTTTCACCTTGGCATTATAATACTTTTCAAGTTCTTTTTTTGTATCGAGATTCTCTGATGGAAGCCATTTCCCTTCTTTCTTCTAAAAGATCCAGGTTGAGCCGGAGAGACTGATCATTGTCTGTGGTATTGGCCCTTCGAGGGCTGATTACACCGACTTCAACTGGTATCATAGCTTCGGTGCCATAGGTCAAGCTGAAAGGTGTTTCGCCGGTGCTTGTTTTTGGCATGGTTCGGTGAGCCCACAGGACATTGGGTAACTCATCTGCCCATCCAGCCTTCTTTCCTCCCAGGCGTTTTTGGATTCCTTCTACAATGCTTCGATTGGCCCTTTCTACTTGGCCATTGGCCTGAGGGTGGGCTACCGATGAAAACAATTGTTTGATCCCCAGATCCGAACACCATTTCTTGAAAGGATTCTCGGCGAACTGTTTCCCATTGTCACTGATGATGTAGAGTGGCAAACCGAAACGACAGACAATATTTTCCCAAACAAACCTCTTTACTTGGTGACCAGTGATGTCACCCATTGGTTTAGCTTCGACCCACTTGGTAAAGTAGTCGACAGCTACCAATAGATATTTAACCCCTCCGGTAGACTTAGGGAATGGTCCGACTATATCGATGCCCCATTTTTGGAACGGCCAAGCTGCAGTCACTGGGATTAGATTGTTCTTTGCTCGAAGGCTGACCGGAGCGTTCCTTTGGCATTCTTGGCAACTCTGAAGCTCTTGTACGGCACTTTGGTGCATGTTGGGCCAATAATACCCAGCATTCATAGCCTTTGTGACGACCATCTTTGGTCCGGCATGTATGCCACATACACCAAAATGAATTTCTTTAATCACATACGAAGCTTCGGTGAGGGGGAGGCATCGTAAGACCGGACCCAGGAAAGTCTTCCGATATAACTGACCATTTTGAACTTGGTATTGTAGGGATTTGACCTTAAGCTTGCGAGCTTCGGCCTTGTCTTCCGGAACCCAACCTTCGGTGATATGCTTTACGATAGGAGTCATCCACGTGTCTTCTTGAACTTCAACTTGTAGGACCTCACTTTCTTCAATTGATGGTTTTGTTAACACCTCAATCTTCATGTCTTGGGTTGAGGTAGAAGCATTGGTCGATGCCATTTTGCTGAGGGCATCGGCCTGGGCATTCTCTTCTCTTGGGATATGAAAAACTTTGTATGTTTGAAAAGAAGCTACAAGTTCTTGAGCCTTTCTGAGGTATTTCACCATGCTTTCATCTTTTGCTTCGTATTCCCTTCGAAGTTGATTGACCACAAGTAACGAGTCGGTATGAATTTTTATGTTCCTGACTCCGAATCTTTGTGCAATTCGGAGACCGGCCAATAATGCTTCATATTCGGCCTCATTGTTTGAACTTGGGAATTCGAGCCGGAGAGCATATGAGAACTCAGCGTTATCTGGATTAATTAACACAAGGCCAGCACCGGAGCCTTCAACACTGGACGCACCATCGGTGTATAAAGACCATGCTTCAGATTGTTCTTCTTCCGAAGATTGTTCCTCCGGCTGGTCAGAACCACTTGGTAATTCAGCAATAAAATCTGCTACTGCTTGTCCTTTCATGGCACCTCTAGTTTTGAAAGTCAAGTCGAAGGCCCCTAGTTCGATGGCCCATTTGGCCAATCGACCAGAAACCTCCGGCTTTCGGAGAACGTACTGAATGTTTTTATCAGTCTGAACTTCGATTTCGTGTGCCTGGAAATACCTTCGTAGCCTTCTCGAAGCATGGACCAGAGCTAGTGCTAGCTTCTCAATCATAGGGTATCTTGTTTCATAATCTCGGAGGGCCCTACTAACATAGTAGATTGGTACTTGGGCTAAGTGCCTTTGTACCATGAGGACTGCACTAACGGCCCCCTGAGATGCTGCCAAATAGACGGTGAGCACTTCTCCTGGCTTCGGTGCGGTGAGAGTAGGTAATAAACTAAGGCATTGCTTCAACTCACCAAATGCATGTTCGGCCTCTTCGGTCCACTTGAACTCATTCTTTCCAAAACTATTTTTTAACACTGTCATGAAAGGCAAAGTTCTTTCGGCTGCTTTAGAAAGAAACCGATGCAAAGCTACCAACCGACCATTCAGTGATTGAATTTCTTTTACTGTTTTTGGAGCTTTTAAATCCATCACTGCCTTAACCTTCTCAGGGTTTGCTTGGATTCCTTCCTTAGCAACCATAACACCCAAAAATTTTCCTGCCTCCATACCGAAGGAACATTTGGCTGGATTCAGCTTCATGTTGATGCTCCGGAGACAAGTGAACGTCTCTCGGATGTCAGTCATCATATCAGCTTCATCCTTGCTTTTTATCACTACATCATCCACATACACTTCCATGTTTCTTCCAATCTGATTCTTGAATGCCTTGTCCATTAATCGCTGATAAGTGGCACCGGCATTCTTAAGGCCGAAGGGCATTTTAGTGTAGCAGTAAAGCCCTTCGGCGGTGATAAAAGCAGTTTTGTCTTCATCTTCTGTTGCCATCTGTATCTGATGGTAACCCTTGTATGCATCAAGAAAGCACTTTAGTCGAAAGCCAGCCAGTGAATCGACTTTGACATCCATCTCAGGGAGTGGATAGCAATCTTTGGGGCATGCGTTGTTAAGGTCTTTAAAATCAACACACATTCGCCATCCCCCATCTTGCTTCTTTACTAAAACTGGGTTAGCCACCCAGGTCTGATACTGGACTTCTCGAATGATATTTGCATCAAGGAGCTTTCGAACGTCTTCAGTAATAGCCTTGTTCCGATCCAACCCCATACTTCGTTTCTTTTGTTGTACTGGTCGGACCGAAGGATACACGTTTAACTTGTGTTCGGCCAGATGCCTAGGCACCCCCTTCATGTCCGAATGTTGCCAGGCAAAAGAATCTAGGGATTCAGTTAGAAGGTTCCATAAAGCAGCTTTGTAATCAGGTGGGAGCTGTGCACCAACAGTTACCTGCCAATTTTTTAAATGGATTAAGCAAAGGATTTGGTTAAGGTTGTTTAGAACCTTTTAGTTGCTTCGATTACCTTTTGCTCTGGAAAGCATGGGTTAATCGACCATTTCTCTGACAATTCTTGAGTAACTGGAGAGGCTTGGGAGCTCGAAGCTTGACGAATCTCGGCTACGATCTGCATCTGCTCGGTATGAACAGTTGCTATTCCATCTTCGGTTGGAAACTTGATAGCTCCATGTATGGAAGAAGCAACCATTCCGAAAGCACACATGCTTGGGCGTCCCAAGATGACGTTGTGCACGGAATGGGCTCCTACCACTAGAAATGTTAACATTTCTGTTCGGCTTCGGCCTTCAGCGCCCAAGGTTACCGGAAGTGTGATCCGTCCCATGGGTTGAATTATCTCTCCTGAGAAACTGACTAATGGCATGGAGACCTGTTGTCATTTAAAACATAGGTTATTACCATTATTCCGAGGGTCGGAAAGAATTGTTCCGGACAAATCATGTGATCGGAACGAATGTTTATGATTACCTGTACCATCCTTCTTTGGATTTCAGGTGCCAATCGTTGAAAACAATGATGGTACATTATCTCCGAAGCACTGCCATTGTCTACATAGACTCGTTGAACCTTATGTCCAGCGATGATGGCAGAAATGATTATCGGTCCTTCCAGAAACTGATCTGGTGTTACCTCAGGGAACGATATTGCCTGTTACAGAGATAAATCGTTTTTAGAACCAAAAACAACGCAATATTTTGGAGATTGTTTGGTTAGAAGAATACGAATACTAATACATATAACGTCTCTCACCCACCTGGCCCATGAATGAAGCAAGGTGAGAGTTGGAGCGTTTAATGCCATGTGGTGTGATGGCTTGAATCATGTTAATTACTGCTTGGTTGTTGGTGTTGGTGATTGCTCCGGGCTTCCCTTCCTTTACTTCCTTAAGAAGGTGGGAAAGTTTTCCAGACCGGACTGCTTTCTCAATTTCTTGACGGAGCGACCAACAATCATCAGTATTGTGCCCTTTTGCTCGATGATATTCACAGTATTTTTTGGAGTTTCGGTCGGACGAAGGTCGCTGCTTAGCGGGCGTAGGAAGCTGCAAATTTTCTGTTAACAAGATGTCACGAGGAGTTTTGGTTAAATCAGTGGTTCTTCCAGAGCCTTGAGACTTAGAAGAATTGTTTCGGTCCGACCGATCATATGGCTGCTGTCTGTTTTTGTTCCAGTGACTGTTTCGATCCGTGTTATGAGAGCCTTTCTTCCACACGTTGCGTCCTCCGGAACTCTTGTAATCTCCTTCGGAAGATTGCCCGCAGGCACTCTTCCCTCTGGCGAAAGCTCTGGCTCGCTCCATGAGTACTTCCATCGTCTTTGGTAAATCTTCATGCAGTTTTTCTACCAATTGATTGTTTCGGACTCCATGGCAAAAGCCCGAAACTCGGAGCTGGTCCATTGCACCATGGATTTGCATACTCTCTTTACTGAAGCGATCAATGAAGGCCTCCAAGGACTCACCATCCTTCCTTCGGATGTTGTGTACTTCCGTGATGTCCTTGGAGCATCGTCGTTGGTTTGCAAAGTTTATCAAAAACAGCTTTCTAAACTCGATCCAGTTGGTGATTTCTCCAGCAGATAACCCATCAAACCAAACCCTTGCTGCTCCGGTAAGGGTTTGTGCGAACATGTGGCACCATGCTGGCATGGGCCATAGTTCGATCTCTGCTGCCCCTTCGAATGCAAAGACATGATCATCTGGATCGGAGGTTCCGGCATATGTTTTAACAGTAGCTGGCATTTTCAGCTTAACAGGGAGAGGTGCGGTTGCAACTCTTTGAGAGAACTTGGAGAACGATGTCATATGGGCAGGGCGATATGGAGCAGTAAGCTCATCGTCTCCCCCTGTTACAATTGGCATTCTTTCTGACATGGGCATGCTAATCTGCATCGGTCCGGTATAACCAGAAGATGCCAATGGCCCTTGTGGAGTTTGGATCTGCATAGTTGTGACTGCAGTGGAGTAAGTAGCGAAAGATCCCAGACCGGTGCTTAGCTCTGCCGAAGCAGCGAGTCCACCGGTGGAGAACAGATTGGTTTTCACACTTTGCAGAACTGTCTCCCTGCTTTGTTGTTCCTTCAGCCGGAGCAACAACTCTCTGTTTTTCTGGAGGAAAGCATCATCGAACTCTATCAGTGAAGCACTTGCTTTAACAGCCGAAGCACCAATAGAGTAAGATGACTGCTGAGCACTTCCCTGTGTGCCAGTGGAGGTGATAGCTGGTGCCGACGAGGTGATGATCACCTGATCGTCGTTAACTTCATTTGCCGTCACATCTTCGATTACGAATCCCTCAGAATGTGCCGTCATGGGTGGAGATTACTCTGCTCTTCTCGAAAAAAGAAAAGAACACAGCAAATCACGGATGGCGCCAATTGAAGAGGAAAAAAGTTACCCCTTAGTTGGTCCGGTGAACCAGATCTGAGAGACGAGATGAGAGAAAGTGACAATTGAGTAGATCTGAGATTAACCTGCAAAACAAGACACCGTTAGGCTCGTCACAGGGGAGAGGAAGGGTCTCTCTGTGACCACCCTCCGGCGTGAGAATAAGTATGGTTTTAAGAAGTGGAAAGTAAGCACGAAAAGTACGACAAGTACAAGTAAGTGAAGTTACCAAATGAGGAAATTTTGGAAGTATTTATACTCTCCCAAGTGGGCTTCGGTAAACTCAGGCCCATGGGCCTTGTTGTTCGAAGCTAGGTGTTCGGTCTTCCCTTAGCTTCGATCCTTATGATGGATCGAGCTTCGGCTTAAGACCTGGCCTTCTGTTCAGGTTCGGATCTGGCCCCTTTTGTGATGTTCCAGGCTCCGACCTTCAACCATATATTCTCTTCAATGATAAAAGCAAAGTGATTAATATATATTTGACGGTAATGGTAATTAAGATGGTGTTGAAGGTAACTAAGAGATAGACAACTTGGAGCCTGCTTTGTGAACCCTCGACCTCTCCATCGATGAAGTTGTTGCCATGGTGGTCGCGTCTACGTGACTATGCAACATTGGGCATGTACAAACAACTTCTCATGATTTGATGAGTTGGTTGATTTCATAATCAAAATTATCATACAATTTTAGTTTTCTTAGACATTGGTTCAAAAAACTGTTGTGGAGATGATTTTTCTGATCGGTTCGTATGAGTTCAGCTAAATCAATGAACGTTCTCCATTGCTGATTAAAGCATATTGAATCACCACCCAAATCGGCTACATTTTTCTTCCATCATTCTTCGTTCTTTTATTAGACCAACGAGATAGCCAGATAGGAGGATCCATTTTTCATCTTTTTAATTGTATTGTTTTTTGGCATAGGGCAATAGATATTTTACATCGACTTAACTAGAAAATTTACCGTCCATCCAAGTCAGGGACACTTTTGAGAAAAGATCAACTAAAATTGCCTCCTTGACCTTGTAACCTTGCAGCTACACATTACATGCTAGTTCCGGTACATAAAAATATGTAAAGGTAAATAGTTTCAATTAAAATGAAACGGGTCAAAAGATGACCAAAATAAATTCAAAATGCATACAAAAAAAGTTACAATTCAAAAAGAATAGACAACAAATTTTTAGGTCGTTCCTTCGTGGCCCAATCTATTTTGACTCAATAAAAGATACTAGTTTTGACCCGTTATCCAACCCATCCAATATGCAATAACTTTGTCATGCTACTTTTAATCATGTTTCTGCTTTCACCAAGTCTCCTCTTTAGAGACATCAGTTTGTCAACCTTCAAAAATAAATGTACATGCCTGCATAAACCATCACAAAATAGAGCCTCTGGTTATTTCATGGAACATATTACAGATGGAACTATATTTCAAGTCAAATATCATTTTAACTTACGCCAAAAAATATATATATATTTGGGTATGATATATTTACCTCAATCCCAGCATAGATTCCATAGATGGCCACTTTATAGACTGCTTGAGATTGAGATTGATTTCAAGTGAATCATCACTTCACTTTTGAGTTGATCTCTTCTCAATTTTCCACTTGTTGTCAATGCGAATTTCTTACTCCATCTTATGAATCTTCTAGGAACTTTGAACCTGTAATTGTATACAAAAAAAAAATAATAATAATAAGAGGATGAAGTTAAACCTAAGACGTGACAACTATGAACACGTCCAATTTGGGCTGTATTTTATCTCCAATGGTTCAAAGAGTTCGGGATAACCCAACCCAATCCGTTAAGGCCATACCCAAAAAAAAAAAAAACCTCTTTCTGACCTGAACCTGTACCTAAACTACCCAACCCGAACCATCTTTGACATAATAGTAAAAGTGTTTATGGTATTGATTATTGTGAATGAATAATAACAAGAATACAACCCCTATATATATAGGGTGTGAGGAATTACAATTGGACTATGATTCTAATAGTCCATAATTATCTATACAATCAATACCTAAAATAGAATAATAATCAAACGATAATCTAAGCTATAATATACGCTAATATTCCCCCGCAGTTTGATCGGGCGCAGAGCAGACGGTCAAACTGGATCTGAAGGCTTGAAACAATTCTCTGGAGATTCCCTTGGTAAAAATGTCAGCGAACTGTGACGAAGAAGGAACATGAAGAACGTGAATGTGACCCAAGCGAACCTTCTCCCGAACAAAATGGATGTCAATCTCGATGTGCTTCGTCCGTTGATGCTGAACAGGATTATTAGATAGATAAACTGCTGATACGTTGTCACAGTAAACCACAGAAGCAGTTCGAAGTGGGACATGAAGTTCCAGAAGTAAATTACGAAGCCAAGTTGCCTCTGCGACTGCGTTTGCTACTGCCCGATATTCGGCCTCCGCACTGGAACGGGAGACAGTAGGCTGACGTTTGGAGGACCATGAGAGTAAATTATCACCAAGAAACATGCAGTAGCCACTAGTAGATCGGCGGGAGTCCGGACAGCCTCCCCAGTCAGCATCAGAGTATGCTTTCAAAGAGTGAACCGGAGATTTGACAATCCGTATCCCATAGTCAATAGTCCCTTGAAGATAGCGGATGATACGCTTCAAAAATGCAAAGTGGGGATCACGCGGTTCATGCATAAATAGACAAACTTGTTGAACAGCATAGGAAATATCTGGACGTGTGAACGTGAGATACTGTAACGCCCCAGCGAGACTACGGTATAACGTAGGATCATGAAAAAGGGCCCCGTCTGTAGCACTTAGTTTAGCTGAGAGATCAACCGGGGTAGTACATGGCTTGCAGGAGGTCATGGAGGCACGGTTGATAATATCCTTGGTATACTGAGACTGAGACAAAAAAATACCATTAGTAGATTGGGTAACTTTGATACCCAGAAAATGATGCAACCGGCCCAAATCAGTCATAGCGAACTCTCGTGAGAGGGCGCTAATAATCTCCTGTAAAAAGGCATCCGAGGATGCTGTGAGGATGATGTCGTCAACATAAAGCAACAAATAAGCCGTATTATTCCCCCGCTGGTAAATAAATAGAGACGTGTCACAGGCACTACTACGAAAACCCTGAGAAACAATATAATTAGCAAACCGCATATACCAAGCCCGAGGGGCCTGCTTGAGCCCATACAATGATTTCTTGAGACGACATACATGATGGGGAAATCGCTGGTTCACAAAACCCGGAGGTTGGTGCATAAAAACTGTTTCCTGCAAATCGCCATGTAAAAACGCATTCTTGACATCCAACTGGTGAATTGGCCAAGAACGCGAGACGGCCAACGATAAAACTGTCCGAATGGTTGCCGGTTTGACAACCGGGCTAAAAGTGTCATCACAATCAACACCCACTGTTTGCGATTTCCCATTGACCACTAACCTCGCCTTATAGCGTTCCAAAGAACCGTCGGCCTTAAATTTATGCCGAAAAAGCCACATGCACCTAATTACTGGGCTATCTGAAGGACGAGGTACCAAATCTCAAGTATCATTTTCCTGTAAAGCATTAAATTTGGTTTGCATGGCGTGTACCCATTGTGGGTCGGAAAAAGCTTTGGCGTAAGTGTTTGGTATTGGGGAGATGGTAGCGGTATGTAGGTTAAGTGGTGTATGTGGTTTGAGGGAACCGGTCTTGGAGCGGGTGGTCATGGGATGGGTGTTGGATGAGACGGGTTGGTGGGCGGTATTAGGGGCCGTGGAAGTCGTGGGTTGGGTGATGGGCTGAAAGCCAGGCGGTGGGCCAGATGGGTGGTGAGTGGGCTTGGGTCGTCTAGTATAGGTGATTGGTGAACGAGGTGGTGGAGGGGCTGGTCTGGGTGGGCTCGGGCTGTGTGGGCCAGACGGTTGGGAATGGTGGGCTGAGCCGGGTGGGCTGTTTGGGCCGGGAGGTGTAGAAGGTGGGCCGGATGAGGGATGGCTGTTATGAGGTGAGTGTGGCCCGTTAGGGAAGGATGGTGGGTGAGAAAAGGTGAATTGGGCCGGTGGGTTTTCATCCAGAAAATTATAAGTTTGGGCCGGGGCAGGTGTGGAATAAGGATAGGTGGACTCGTCAACGTGACGTGTCGAGAAATATGAACCCGACCAGTAGTGGGGTCGAGACACCGGTAGCCCCGGAAATCCGGGGGGTAACCAAGGAAAATACACCTAATGGCCCGAGGATGTAATTTATGGGGTTGGGTAGCTGAGGTGTTGGGGTAACATGCGCATCCAAACACTCGTAAGTGATCATATGTGGGATGACGCAAGTATAGGGTGAAGGTGGGGGTGTAGAAGTTAAGGCGTTTTGTGGGCAAAATATTATGTAGATAGGCGGCGGTGTGAAGGGCTTCCACCCAAAAAGCGGGTGGGAGGTTGGCATGTATAAGAAGAGCGCGAATGATGTCATTTAGGCGACGAATCATGCGCTCGGCCCGACCGTTTTGAGATGATGTCTGGGGACAGGAAAAACGGAAAAGTAGGCCATGGTTTTGGGCAAAAGTTTTAAAGGCATTGTTGTCAAACTCACCCCCCAAATCACATTGAAAGGTTTTAATGGGGCGATTAAATTGCGTGGCAATCAATCGGTGGAATTTGACAAAGGTCGGGAAAGTTTCTGATTTATATTTTAATGGGTAGACCCAAATAAAGTGGGAAAAATTATCAATTAAGACCATGTAATATTTGTAACCAGATTTGCTAGTTACAGGAGATGTCCAAAGATCACAATGAACAATGTCAAACGGTGCAAAGGTATAAGAATTTGAAGCATTAAAAGGTAACCGTTTACTATTAGAAAGTTGACATGAATTGCAAAACTTAGACTTATGGTCTTTATTACATGGAAAATTGAAATTACGAATTAAAATATCTAAAACTTGATTCCCTGGATGCCCAAGACGATCATGCCAAGGAAGCGAAGTTGTGGTAATAAAGCAGGCTTGTGGCGGAAGTTCTGGTGGTGTGAACGGATAAAGGTCCCCGTTGCTATTGTGGCGGGAAAGGAGTCTTCCATTGTGCAGGTCCTTCAAAGAAAAACCAAATGGATCAAATTCTATAGAAACTTGGTTATCACGGGAAAAACGTCTCACCGAACTTAAGTTTTTTAATAATTTTAGGGCTATAAAGTAGGTTGGGCAGGATGTAGGTTCGGTTTGGGAGCGGGTAAAAGCCGGTTCCAGACCGAACAATAGGTACAAGTTCGCCATTACCAACCAAAATTTTAGTGTTTACAGGAGATGATGCAGGGATATGGATTTTACCTGAGTTTTGAGTGACATGAGCCTCAGCACCTGTATCCATGTAATCCGTGTGGTCCTGTTGCATATGCATAGCCGAGAGAGCCGCACTCAGATCCGAAGGGCAGAGGGCATCATAACCGAACTGGGCTGAGGGTGCGGAAGGCTGAGTTGCGGTGTAACCGGTATACTGAGATTGGGCCGAAGCCGAACTCTGCTGAGGCTGCTGCTGGGCCGAGGCCTGGTAGTACTGGTGGGCCGATTTCTGCTGCTGTGGGCTTGGCTGCCAACCGGGCTGAGACGGATATGGGCAGGGCGGCACATTCCACCAGGCCCACTGTGGGTAGGCTTGCATCTGTGACGGCCAAAAATTACCGGACCTGCCGCGTCCGCGTCCCCCGCGTCGATAGTTATTTTGTCCGCGACCGCGTCCGCGTCCTCGAGAAGGGTAGGAATAAGATGGGGAATTGCTGGGTTGGTTCGGGTTAGGGGGCGGGTTGGATGGTGTTTGAGGTGGTTGTTGCTGGGCTACGAGGACAGTTGAGTTCGAGATTGCCGGGCTTCAAGACGGATGACCTCTTCTTGTAACATGGTGCACGCGGTGTCCCAATCGGCGTTTTGCTGGTTGATCAAGGAGGCTGTTGTATCATACTCGGCTGGAAGGCCGCGTACGAGCTGAAGAACGAGTCGGGATTCCGTAACAGGTTGGTCCACATCTTCTAGCTGATTAGCGAGTTCCTGAAGGCGTTGGCAATAGTCATCGATAGAAGAGCACTTTGCGAGGGTCAAGTTGCAGAATTGTGTTTCGAGTGCGGCGGCGCGGGCTTTCTTGTTGCTGAGATACGTCTTTTCCAGTTTTACCCAAGCGGCCCTAGCGTTGTCCACCTTGCCGAGGACACGCGGCAGAATATTATCGGCGATTGTGCTGCAAATCCATTGTAAAACTAACGCGTCTATTTCCAGCCATTGCGGGTATTCCGGGTCAGTT
Organism: Ambrosia artemisiifolia; assembly: GCA_032199755.1. Classification (NCBI taxonomy): domain Eukaryota; kingdom Viridiplantae; phylum Streptophyta; class Magnoliopsida; order Asterales; family Asteraceae; genus Ambrosia; species Ambrosia artemisiifolia. The sequence goes on from CM063513.1 coordinate 11,756,337, forward strand.
TCTGCAGGAGCCGGCGAACCATCAATATGGTTCAAAACCTTGTACGCAGTTGCGTGCATTCGAAACAGCCGGGTCCAGGCTGTATAGGTGACTTGTTTTCCATCCAAAGTGCGAACCTTGGACTGGATATTGGAGACTGAATAGGCCGGGTGCAAGGGAATGGGTTTGGCTGGCTGGGAAGAAGCTTCGGCTGCATCATCTTCTTTTGCCATGATCGAAACCGAAGGCAGAAAAGAAGCCGGCGATTAGGGTTTACAAGAGCCAAGGCTCTGATACCATAAAAGTGTTTATGGTATTGATTATTGTGAATGAATAATAACAAGAATACAACCCCTATATATATAGGGTGTGAGGAATTACAATTGGACTATGATTCTAATAGTCCATAATTATCTATACAATCAATACCTAAAATAGAATAATAATCAAACGATAATCTAAGCTATAATATACGCTAATAAATAGTACAATAATACTTACCCAGTCAAATTATTTGTTCTACAAAATTGCTGGAGGGTTTCACTGGAAATTGTTTGTTGTTTCTTGATACCTAAGGGGTCTGAACCTGAACCTGTCCATGTCCAATTGTGGTTCAGTTGGATGCAAGCAACCACCATTTCTGTCAGGCGGTTATCTGGAAGCCCAATGACTGCAATTGCGGAAATCCCAGGATGTCTTAATATCACAGACTCTACCTACAGCAAACTCAAGATCTACATATTAATAAGACCTGGTAATATTAAACTTCCTATTTATCTAAAACAAGGGTTACACTCTGATTATGTCCATTAAATTTATATTTTTTTATAAGCTTTACTAGTTAAATCAGCATTCTTAATTTGGTGATGTTTACCTCTTCAGGATAAATGTTTTCTCCTCCACTTTTGATACGCCCTTTCATGCGCCCAATCAGCCATAAATTACCATTATCGTCTATCCGCCCTATATCACCAGTTTCATGCCAGCCTTCATTGCCCTGATTTTCTTCCATGTGCATTTGGCCCCAATATCCGATCATTAGGTGGGGCCCCCTTGTTAATATCTGTCCAGCATGAGCTGCATCCTCGGTCCTGATCTTTAACTCCACATGTGGCGCAGGCTTTCCAACACAAATACCCTCATGTTGAGTGTCCACAGCTAACTCCTCTTCAATAGTTGTTTGCTTTGTAGGATCTTTAAGGGTCATAAAAGTTAAAGACGAACAGCCCTCCGTCATACCTTTCAATACAAAGGAAAAATAACAGATAAATTAAAGGAGTGGACTTTATAAAGAAACAAAAATATAAACCAACCATAAGCTGTGAAAAGTCCAGCATTAGGGAAAATGTCAGTTGCATCTTTAATTTGGCTGGTTGAAAGACTGCCACCACCGTTCAAAATCTTCTTAACCATAGGTAACTCTTTTCGTGTATATTTCGTCCTGAAAATCTGATAGAAGATTAATATAACACTTTTGACTATAGTTAACGTGTACTCATAAAAAATACCTGATTAGTGAGATCATATCAGACATAATTGTGGGAACTGTTATGAACGAAGTCACATGATACTCTTCAATAGCTTCAAGAGCCAACTTAGCTTCAAATTTGGGCATCAAGACATGACATCCTCCCACCATTAACATGGTTAAAGCCGAGGATAGTCCACCTACGTGGCCTAACGGAGCAGTATGCAAATACACCTGCATATTCAAATATCATAGTTACTTCCACAATTTCTTTTAAGTGGTATTTTGCACATGAAGTTGAAGGGTACATATGTGAAGTTGTACATCATCCTCGTTATAACCAACAGTAGCGATTTTGGCCAGAGATTGTACGATCAAAGCTGAATGGCTTAACATGACACCCTTTGGCTTTCCAGTAGTCCCTAAAAGCATAATACGTTTAAATCAGTTTATGCATGCGAGACAGAAAGAAATACATTTTTCTTCAAAACTGAATACCTGACGTGAAGCACACTATGGCTACTCCATCACAATTTGAAGTGTAGTTGAAAGAATGAGGTCTTGGAGAAGGCATTTTTAGCATACTAGTAGTTAAAACTGTAAAAAATATATCATAACATAACTATTAAAAGTTCTTGTATGTTCATATACTATATTATCAAGTGACATACTATTTTCTGTAGAGTTATATCTGTTATTGGTGTCCATGAGAACATGCCATCTTAGAGAAGGAACAGAAGGAGCATGGTTAGTATAGTCGTTATCAGTCACCAACATGACTGGTTTCACATCTTCCATTGCTAACAAAGCTTCCTCCAAGCTCTTGACAAGTAAAATAGGTATTGATTTAAGCAAAATCATGCAGAAAAGACTAAAGAAAAGAAACAACGCATGAAATATGGTTAATCGTACTTACCCACCGGTAGTTAAGAGTTGCAGCTATTGCCCCAACATATGTTATTGCCAATAACCACTCCAAATACAGATCACTGAAACATTTATAATCAGTAATGCGTCATTATAGACATTTCAATAAGCTAGAAAAACATCCTAATTCAAAGCAGCAGACAATGATAACAACTGCCTCATTTAAAAGACTGTAACATTCAAAGTTCTATGATCAACGTTGACTTTTAATCGAGCAGCAGCATAGAGATGAACCAATCGGCAATCGGGTTTTTCCAAATCCCAAACTGGTTTTGAGGTTCTTAGTCAAACTGGTTTCGGTTTGAAAGGCTGGTTCCGCCCTGGTAAGTAAACCGATTCTTGCACGTGCATTTTAAAATCATATAAACTACATAAAATTAAACTTTTATTATCTTTTAGATTTTTTAAAACATAAAAAGAAAACATAATTTTATTTGTGTGTACGGCCAAAATCGTTTTATTTTTCCCTAAAACGATTTTAATTTGTTTTTTTCGGTTCCAACTGGTTTTTTGCGGTACTGGTTTGAGGCCGAAGCGGTTTGTGTACTGGTTTCGGTTCGGTTCGGCCAGTTTTATCGTCGTTTTTTACCGGTTTCGGTTCGGGTCGGTTTGTTTCCGTTACCGCCCGGTTTTTTTTTTTTTTTTTCATATCTAGCATCAAGTACACATTAACCTCAATCTAATTAGTTGCAAAAACAAAAACAGAGTAATCAATAGTAATAATTATTGCAACTAAAAATAAAAAATAAAAATATTCATGATAACGTTAAAATTAAAAAAACCATAATGGTCAAAGTCTTATTATCAACGTTGACTACTGATCAAGCACACAATAATATCTATCAATCTAATTATTAGTTCCAAAAAAACAAAAACAGAGTAGTTAAATTACGATAACGAACCTGTTAAAGGCAGAGATAGCAACAACATCACCGGATTTTATACCGATAGTAATAAGTCCAGAAGCCAGATCAACAACTCCGTCAACAAACTGTTTTCCGGTCTTAACTCTGCTGCCGGAGATACTGACCGGAGCATGACGTCGGAGAGTTGATAACCGGGTCAAGCAGAGGCAAATATGGGGGTCCGAATAGGATCCGGGCATTATTGTTTTCGAATGGATGGGGTTAGCGCCAAATGGATTTGATGACGGGTTATGGATAGGATACCGTTATCATTTATCAACGACGTTATCACAAAAAAATGATTTTTTTTTTTTTTTTTTTTTTTTTTTTTTTTTTTTTTGTAAAGATTCTCTTATCTAAAAAGTATTTTAAACTGTGGGAAAAAGATTATATATTGATGCTATTAATGGCGATAATCAGGCAATTAATTGCTGAGTTTTTAAAATATTTTATTTTTTTTAGCGGTAAACGGTAAACATTGTAGTTTTGAGGCTATACGGGGCTAGGGTGTTCATCGAATCGAATAATGAATTTTTGAATTAATCAAATCGAATTTTTTGAATAATTTATTTTTTTTACTGAATTCGTATTCGAATTCGATTAAAAGCTGACCAATTCGATTCGAATTCGTATTCGAATAAAAAACTCAATTCGAATTCGTATTAGAAACTCAAATTCCAATCGAATTCGAATAAATTCGTTTAAGGTTAAGACTTAATTATGGGCTTTAGTTAGGCTTGGGTTTGGTAATGGGCTAATTTATGACTTAGGTTAAATTTATAGATTAGCCCAAGTTCTAAAGTTAAATGTGTGTATATAATTATATATTTATATATATAAAAATAAATAAATATGTATTATATTTATTCGAATTTCGAATCGAATCGAATTTAAAATCGAAAATTCGTATTCAAGTTACTAAACTCGAATTGAATCGAATTCGAATATGAATTCTTGATCATCGAATCGAATTAAGTCGAATTTCTAATTTTTCGAATTCGAATCAAATTCTGAACACCCCTATACGGGACGGTTCGTGATGGCTGTGACCATCGCGACCATGCCCCACTTAAAATGTGATAAGTCGTAACCATTTCAGCCGTGATGCCCATCGCGCTAGTGATGGCTCTTGGCAACGGTCATTTGACTGTTGGAGCATTAAAAAAAATTCTATTTTCAATATTATATAACAACAACAACAACAATAAAAAATATACTCCAATAACAATAAAAAAATATTCCAAACACAATCAAAACACCTACATTACACACACATTTGAATCAAAAGAAAAGTATCAAACGGAAGAACTGAATGACCTTCGTTTTCACTCGACTCGTCTATTTCTTACTCAACCAGGCCTCTTAATGGCTCAACACTTACTCGCATAGAGGTTGCCAAACAACTCCTAAGTTAAATATATATCCCTCTTAATAAAGTAGTTTTAAATATAAAATCGTACGAGCATCTCTAGTGGTGGACGAGACAGACCACTAATCTTTTATTTTTCTTTCAACAACAAACCTATACAAACTTCAACCTCACATTCTAGTTTCATATAAAAAATATATTAAAAATAATGTTCGGAGAATGGTCCCCACACACTTGGTGCTGACAAGTCCTTGTCCACGAACGGATGCCACATCTTCCCACAAAGACGCTCTAAGAACCAAATAATGTAAAACGTGTAGTGTTTAACCAAGCAATGTCTTTTTAGGCCATCTCCAATACTATTCTTGAACTGCCGCCTGTTCAGACGTGGCAACGGAGCTGGAGGAGAGAGACAACTGCGAGAGGTTGTAGGTGTAGCCCTTGCAGAAGGGCACGCCCGTGGATGGACTGTGAGATTGCTGTGAGAGGGAGAGGAGAGAGAAGTGGAGGACACCCGTGGAAGAGGATAGAGAGGGACGATGGGCAAGGGACGTGGCAGCGGTGGCACGCGCGACGGTCTACATATATAGCTTTTTTTTTTGTTGTTTTTCTTAAACCTTGATCTTAACATTACTCTTGAGTCTTATTTTTAAACGACTTTTTTTCCTAGACTTTTGTCATAAAACTTATTATTGTGAAGCTTTAAATATAGAAAAGCGTTCGATGCAAAAAAGTTGGGCTGTAAATGAAAAATGTCTTTGGCACTAGAAATATAAGGATACATTATACTTTTAAATGACACTGATGGTGTCAAGCTAACATAAAATGATGCTTAGCATTCTCAATAGCTTCCCCGTCCTCCATTTACTCACAACCAATCACAACCACATATTACATTAACTCTTTTATTTATTATGTAATGATGACCCTACATGCATTCACTTTACATGGTTTACAAATTGCAAGCAAATGAGTCAATAATGACTCCCTTAATTACTATTTAATTAATAAATGGAAAATGACACATGTTTTGACTTTTTTTATATAAATTGACCCAAACTACCCAAGTCATGACCCAACCCATTAAGGTACAAAGCTCCAATACTCTACAAACCATCCCAATGCAACAGGCATACATACATAACTAAAGCATTCATGCATGTGTAGATATGTATCTACATGCATATATATACATACACACACACATAGGAAAAATATTGAAATGGGCTTGGACTAAAACAAATAATCAATGATATGTACACTTTTCATAATCCCATATGTAAATTTGTTTATGAAAACCCTTATTCTTTTTTCTTTAATAAATGGTAAAAGAAAAGAACCAAAGATGTATGCTAGAATTTTTTCTAAACACAAAAGGTAAAATTTTCTACCACTTGTTGCTCATTTCTATAATAAGAAAGCAAAAGAGCTAAAACTAAAAAGTCAAAAGTCAACCTTTCTTGCCTAAAAAAGTCAGCAGCAGCTCTAATCTCTAATTCGGGTTGAATTTGCTGCTCCAGTACTCCAAACATCTATGCTCTGGATCGAGCGCCTCAATCGCCTGGAACAACGTCATTTAACAACAATATTAGTGAAACACTATTATTTTTGTGGTCGTATTTGAAAAGCTAAGTACGCATATAAAGCTTACAAAATCTCGAAAGAAAGGGTTTCGGGTCAACTCAATAAATATTACCTGTTAGCCGACCCACTCAATATCCCGCTTATAAAAAAAAACCATATACCTGAAAAATGGGGGGAGAAGATAATCCAAACATTTCAAGCCCATCGACGCTATGTAAAGGCTTTAAGGCCCGATCCGCCAGCTTTGCAATTTCTTGATTAAGCCTCTGCAGCACCAGTTTCCAACACTTATCTGCCGACACATCTATAAAGCTCTCATCAGGAAGTTCTTCTAAGTAAACCTGAAAAACAGAGATTTTAGTGAGTGGTAAATCATAAAATGAATAAATAAGAACTAAAATATCAAGCCCATACTTTAAATAAAGGACCAATGAGCCCAGCGTCATGAATTTCTGCTATGTAGCTGCTCATCACCAAAGGGTTCAGAAAACTGTAATATTTCACTCGGCTTCGGTAACCTGCACATGCTCACGAGTCACAAACATGTAATAACATATTAAACAATTACCTAACTGTAGAGGTGGCATTTCCGCTCCCATTCACTTGAAAAAAGTAGCTTAAACTGGTCAGAAGGTCGTATAAAACCTTCGAAACCATTCCACTCAAAACTTCCAATCATTTTTAAAATAATATAACCCGACCCATGAAGTACATTACCCAACCCATGAATTTTGCCAATCTACCTAAATTTTTTTTTTTAAAAAAAAGAATGGGTTAAGAGGCCACAATACCTTTTGGGAATATCGCCTGCTTATTGCACCAAAGTTTACCAAAAGCTACAGATCCAATGTTTAAAAGTTCAGCAGAAAACATTGGTTTAAACATTGGATCTTTGGAGCACTCGAGTCCCAGAGAAGGTTCTTCTTTAGGATGAACAGCTGTGTGTTGGTTTATACACGCCTCAGAAATTTCTATTTGTTGATCATGCGACAAACTGCACGTTTCTTCTTTGTTTTGCTCAAAAACCACCTTTTCTTGATCAATATCAAAATTCCTTGCTGCCCAATTTTTAATAGCATCTGATTTTCCCTCCAGTGAATCAATCATCATGGTTAATTCATCAAAAGTATACCGCAGATAGACAGAACGTTGGTCTGGATCACATGAACATAGAAGATTTACATGCTTTAGACATGAAAACTGATCAGGAGAACACTTGCAACTGGCTGCAGACATGTGTAGATCATAGAAACATAAAAAGCATTCTTTCTCGTTTGCTGTATCAAAATCCTTTTCCATCTTTTGAAACTGAAAACCGGTTTCAAGATTCTCAACTCTTTTTAACTCCATCTCAACTCTCGCCTGTCATATTAGATAGAAACAAGAAAGGTTAGATAATACTAAAGTTCAATATATTAGATAAAATAAACAGGAATTGATAGTCATTCTTCCCACCTTAACTGCATTGGTGAGTATTCCGTTCTTCCCACAAACACGTTTCCATCTTAAATTCTCGAGACTCTGTTTATTTGAAACCAAAAGCTCCCAAAGAGCCATGATAGCTTCCCGTGAGGATGCTAGCAACAACTTGTCATGTGATATAGACGTCTTGCGCCGTTGCTGACTGTACAGCTCAACTGCAACTTGCCCATGCTGTAGCCAATCAACAGGCGCCACATTGACAGCCTCTGCACAGTTGAAACCACAATTGAACCCTGCATGGTATGCCCTTGGAAACGTAACGATAAATTCTCCAGAATGCTGCGAAGCACGATAAACTGGCACTCCTTCAGATTTTAGAACAGTAGGGGACAGCTGAGTGACCTGTCAGAACACGCGCAACTTGTGTTAAACTAAACTAAATATAATGAAAATAATGGCAGGATACATCTTGATGTATATATGACATCGTTTAGATGCGGTGAAAGTGATCATGCGCTATAATCACATTTGTTTCAGCTAGTATCAAACTGATTAACGCCTAATAATCTTGACATAAAGAAGCTAGTGGGAAATTTCAACCCGTTCACTTATGAATGGGCTCGTTCAGGCCAGGTTTAACAGGCAAATTTAAAAGAAAAAAATAGCTTGATAGAAAACATGTCAGACGGGTCAAAAGTCATACAAAGTGTATTTTTAGTGCACAAAACCTTCAACGTTATTTTATTTAAAAGGTTACATTATAATTGAAATAATACAACCCATTTGTCCACCCAGGCCGTCTTGTCTCCTTATTTTGCCAACTCAGTAGAAACATGACCAGAACACCATTAACACTTCAAACTCATGCACCAAATTTATAAACATTTCAAAGCGGTAACAAGTGCAACACAAAGGATTTTTTGCTTACAAGTTGATGGAGTAAATCTGGTTGTTCCTTGAATAAATCAGGTAGATGTTTTCTCATTGCATCCTCCAATGCAGTAGCATGGCTTCCCGGTACTCCATACCATATTTTTGGATCACCCCAATGCATGTAGTTTACCGAATAAAGGTGATGATCTTCAACATGCTTTTTTAATAAATCAACAAAAACACAAGTCAGTAGTCACATTGAAAAAAGAAACATGTAATTTAAAATTTTAGAAACGAGTAACGTACCCAACAGAAGGAAGAGAAGCACATGCCAACATATAACCATGGCACTAAAACTCCCGAGATATCACACCCTTCAAAAGACAATACGGACCCCGGCAGGCGTGGAAAATTATTTAAGTTCCACCCGGATTTTACATATTTATTTAGTTCATTATCTTCAGCAGATATGGTTTTCGGAAAACCACTCTCGAATACACCTGTTTCCAAATCAGCTCCATAATACACCTCGACTTCATCTGTTGGCTGCTCGATTATCCTCCAATATTCACCCTCAATTTCGTCAATCGTGGGTCCCGATCCCTTGTTTTCTTCATCCCCATCGTTCATCCCGAAATAATGCTCCTTGAATTTATTTGCAAAATCTTGAAACTCCTCAAAGGTGAAGTCTGATCCAGACCGAAACCCGAATTTGTCGTCTTTGTCAGAAGAAGCATTTGACTCTGAATTCGTTCTTCTTGCTCCAATCTTTGTAGATGTTCTTTTACGCTTTCGCACTTTCCTTTTCTTCATTGGCTCCCTATTTTGAAGCAAGTCAACTGTTTGAATTCTTGTAGAAATTTTAGCTTCTTGCCAAAATCTTTTCTCGGTTAAAGGGCAGGGAGGTTTCCAAGAAGTCGGAGGCACAATTCTACATATACCATAAGATTCTGCCACGGGTCGTATCTTTGATAGATAACCAAGTGTATCTTCAAACTCCTAAAAATGAATGATATAATTAAAAAAAAAACAGAAAAGGGATAGTTTGATTTTCTTAAACATTCAAAAACTATTATAGTGAATCCATTGGTCCGATCTAAGTGTTACCTCGACAGTTGGATAAAAGATTGGAGCTTCATCCACATCAGGCTTACAAGCCTCAGAGGGATCCCATCTAGCTGTTATCTGCATTGATAAAAAATAATAATAAATAAATAAAAAAAAAAAAACATATATCATGTCAAACTTTTCCAAGTATTGAAGACTGAAAAATATTTGAACATAGAGAGTGTTAATACAGAGTGTTGATGCATCCATTTGTATTATATTATAACACCATGGATTTTTACCTTTTGATTTCGAGGGCTTACTGAGGACTCAAGATTCTGATCATCTGATTTCGGATTGCTTTTAGAAGACTGATCCTACAAAATATTTATCATAAGATGCTGAATTGGTTGCTTAATGCATTGCATCGAAAAAGAAAAAGAATATGAACACCAAATTACTCTAAAAATAAAATCTTTTTTAATTCTTTGTAACGACATAGGATCATAGAACGAATAAGAAAAACATTACTACGTAAAGAAAATTTGATCATATAAAAAACCTTCTTTTGCTTTTCAGGGGAAATTTGTGGTCCAAGGCCTATTTCAGAGAGTTGATATCTGGATGAGCTTCTGCGCGTGAGGATCCGTTTGACCTCCACCGGCTCACATTCACTAACTACTTCTACTTCTTCATTCATCATGGTTTCCATGGAATAAAACTGGATCAGCTTATTATGTTCCTACGAGAGAAAAAAAGATCAATATATGTAAATGGCATACAGATTACAGAAGAATAATCATAAAAAACTTTTGCACAAAGTTTTAGCAATTTATAATATAAATAAAAGGCATTATTTCTAAGGATTTAAGTTACAACAATTTCGAAACCTGGATAAGATCATTTAGGGGTGGATCGATCTCAGATTGCGATCAGATAAATGAATGAGATCCAACACCACGTATATGGCATAAAAATCCATTCGACACCGCGTATATGGCATAAAATTAATCTAGATTATGCTAGAACAGAGGAATATATTATATCTAAGGAAAATGATCACCACCTCACTTATGATTCCTTTCCTCTTATCAAAATTTGTATAATATGTTTAATGATGAAAGCATGTATAATTAGGAAATCTTTTTAGGCAGATCACGACTAACGTCTTCCGCATGGAATCCGATTGTTACGTATTTTGTACTTCACCAATTCATATGACCGATTTACCCTTAAAAATGTCATAAATGCACAATGCGATCGCGCTAACATAGCAAAAAAGAAACAAAATTCAAGGGTACGTCCGCCGTAGCATGGATAACAATCGACATGCAAACATAATTACGCTTTATTCAAACAAGTGCAACCAAAATCAGATAATTAGATAACCAGGTCCTTCAAATTATGAAAACACAATAAAAAAACATAATCATGAATCAACTTTTGCACACCGAAGTTGCGACAATACGCTTATACACACATCCAAACGCCTTAGCTTCAGATTTTACTCAGCAATTCAAATAGTAATATAAATATAATTATATAAATGACACAAGAGACAATCAAATCAATAGTATCCGCCTCCGATCATTAGGACATTATCAAACATGTTGATCAAGAAGCCAACAAAATCACAATGCAAATAGATATGAACCATGTTAATCAAGAATCTCATACCAATTCAGATGCAGCCAATAATGATCATTCAAATAAAATATTATTTATTTACACAAACAACACACAATAAGACAAAACAGAAACATATTTCTGAACCATTGCAGCTTCATCTACAAATACTACTAACATGAAAGAAAAAAAAAACATAAACAGTCAAGATCAATAAAGAAAAGATTAAAACATGTACAGATCTGCTTCTATATGTCAGAGAAAAAACAAAAAAAATTAACAAATTGTAAAATTGCATAAAATAAATAAAAAGAACCCTAACCTGATTGACATTATGGATTCAGAATGAAACCCTATTCCCAAATTGTTGAAATATTGCAGGAAAAAAATGGAATAAAAATGAAATTGAAAAATTGAACCTAATCAAGACTGAGAAAACACCAAACAACAAATCAAAAGATTAAAAATTTACCTATAAAAAGATAAACAAATGCCCAGAAAAGAATTCATTCATTCATCTAATATAAAATAATCATTTGTGAATCAAGAAAGAAAAAGATGATGTGAATTTTGGATAATAATCATCCTAAAAAACTCTACTTTCTTCCAAGAAAACCGTTAATTCAGCAAAATTAAAAAACAATTATAATAAAAAAAAGATTCGTAAAAAGTTTTTATTTTTTAGAAAAAAGATTCGAAATTTATAAAGAAAGAAAATATAAGAAGTGAGATATGCTAAGTATTTATTATTCTGTTGGTTGAATAGAAGAAAAGATTATTATTTGAAATTGGATGATTACAAATTGGTGAAAAACAAAAAGAAAATAAAATAAAAAAAAATTGAATGAAGAGAAAGAGAGTGTTTATAATATTGTTGGAAACCAAGGAAGGAACAAAAGAAGGATTGGTTTGGGTTTATATATCTTCCCCTTCCTGCATTGTGCAGCAAGGAATTGGGGTCCAGTATCTTTCATCCCCACCCTTCATAACCGCCTCAATATAAACCTCAAATCCTTAACTTATTTTTTTTGAACGGCCAACAAATTGGAATCACTCACGGAACACTGGAGTATCATTGTGCCACCAGTGTTGCCACGCGATCATATTCCACCACCAAGTCACAAATTCAGGAGGAAACTCATAATTATGAGAAAACCCCATTTGTGAGATTCGAACCCAGGACCTTATGGCCCCTAAGTCTTATCTCACCACCAAGATACCACTAGGCTATATTATTACTAAATATTATTATTACTAAATTATATCCGGGAAACTTTTTGTAATAAATAAATTTAATAGAAAGTGATAAAATAGGTGTTATGATGTAACGTAAAAATTAATGTATTATAATATGAAAAAACAACAATTTTAATCATGTGAATAAGAATGAAAATGTGTATTAAAAAGAAGATGTATCTTTGGATGAAGAGCAGAGCTAGAAACAACCATTGTAGAGCGTGATTGAGGCAATGGTTTTGAATATGTGACTTTTTTTTAAACTAGTGGTTTTAGCCTGTTCTGCTCTTGATGAAAATAGAATCCCTAGTTTGAACATGATTAGTGACTTGCCTAGACATGATTAATGAATTACCTGAAAACATTGTGTTTTTTTTCGCTTTTTGTATAGAACTATGGTACCTGTTGGAACGATCATAAAATGTTTGTTAATTTGGTGTATTTTTTTTTAAAAAAATATCATATATAAAAGTTATTAACGTTTTAAATTTGTGGGGGAAACATGAGATAGAGAAATACTTTTGGGTGGAAATAAGGAGTATGATGTCACGTGACACACCCAAGGGGGAGATGATAGTCTCTTTGAGTGTCATGTAGGATTTAGTGTTTTGGTTTATTAATATATATAGATATAGATTGTTATTATTATCTATATGTATATGTAGATAAATAAACGATTGAGGTGGGGACACATGTCAGTTAGTGAGATCATTCTCTGTAACACCCCGAAAACCAACTTCGTTTAAAGACATTATAGGCAGGATTAATGTATATATATATGATATAGAGTTAAGAGATTATAACTTAGAGGGTGGAATATGTCAATCACAAAAGTCCACAACTAAAATTGTGAAACATAATAAAAACACCAAAAACACACACTTGGTGTGTGTTTTGGTCGACATCAGGAGAAGGAGAAAAGGGGCTCCAACCCCAACCCAACTACCAAGCTCAATCTAGTAAGAAAACAAGGGGAAATCGATGCATGAGCCAGAAATGGACCATTTAAGGTCAATCAAACCCAAAGGTACCTTCTATTTGGTAGATTTTGATGTTAAGATTAATTTTGGAGTTGATGAAAACCATAGGGTGTATGTAAAAACGTGAATCAAGGATGAATGGAGATGTCTAGATGTTGATAGACACTAAAGGAACCATAATTCATGATACTACATAAGGCTATGCTTGATTCATGTGCTAATTAGATTGTTTTACACCTATGTTGGAAGTGGGTGTTGGTCTTGGTGTAATCCAAGACCATTCTTAGTTAATTATTGAATGCATTGAAAAGAAAGTGATGATTTGCTATGTTGATAACTATTGAATGAATGGTATGTAATGTAGGGAAGAAATATGATGATTTATGTTATGAGCTATGAAAGTATGCATGAAATGCTTGTACATTGTGTTTTAAATGTTGTATGCACACCAAGTGTTTGATGAAATGTCTAGATTAGTCTAACTTGTGAAATTGTAGGCAAGATTAGACAAGTATGAAAGTAGTGTGATAATTGATGCAATTGATAGTAGGTTAACATGAGGATTTCGTCTGAGAGAGTAATCATGTGGGGATTTAGTTGATTATATGATGTGGTAAGGAGTATGCATTAGTAGTATGTACACTATGTTTAAACACTATGATGAACGCCATTGTTTGTTAATTTGTATGACGAGTGATCTCGTATGTTAATGAGATAGGAACATGACGCTTAGGGTGAATTTCATAAAACCTAGTATGCTAATATAGACATATGTTTGTAAAAAGGAAAGTTTGTATGGTTGAAAGTTGACTTTCTGGAAAGTCAACTGACATGGAAATAATGTGGTATGTTTTCTAGCATGATTGTGAGATTGAGGATTTCTTGTGAGACACGTTAGCTTGGTTATGTGACGCATACGATGTTGAGTTTAATTACTTGTATGGTAAATCAAAAAGGGTGGGAAGCTATGTTATATGCATGTTAGAAATTGACCTATGCAAGTCAATGTGATATATGAGTTGGATATGATTGCTTTTAAATAAACATGTATGCTAACAATGATGTGAACATGATGATATGAAAGGATAGAAATGATGGACTCAAGTATGGGAAGCTAATGGGTCAAGATGAGGCAAGTAAACAAGCATGCACTTGGAGAACCTAAGGTAAGTGATTCCCGAACTTAACTCGCATCTATGATATTGAATTATGTTCATATAGAATGGGAATAATGTAATGGTAGTATATGCGTATGAAAACAACCCTCGTGAAGTGGCGGCGTTAAATTGGTAGTTATTTGCAAAACTATGTCCAATGCGCACTAATGCGCCTAAGAATGACCAGTAGTAATGTAATATTGAAAATGATAGAAAACTAAGTCCATGAGGGCTTAGAGATTTCCAAATAAGTTAGTCGGTTAAAAACAATGGAATTAAACCAAGTAGTATCACCCACGGGTGATTAGTTGTAAAAAAAAAAAGCCGAGGAGGGTGTTTTGGGAATTCCAAGGAATTATCAAAGGATAAACCTATAAACTGGGTCAGAATTAAATAATTGGACGATGATTTTTAGTTTAACAAGAGTTATATGGGTTAACAAAATGATGGTTATGCCCTTTGGATGATCAAATAAGGTTTTGTATAACTAAGACCTTAACGGGTCGATTTGGGTGAGAATCGGATGGATTGTAGTTAAACCGAAAGGGGTTATAAACCACCATAAATGGACATATTTAAAGCATGATTAAATGGTGTTAAACAAGTCTCCAAGTGCCCTTTAGGAATGGCCTTGAACATGAGTTTAAAGGCGTTCAAAGATTGGGGGAAAGCGGGCAAGGAAATGAAGAAAATTAGCCAAATTTGCAGAAGCTACCGTACCTTACGGTGGCCAGATTCAGGTACGGTGGACATCAGAAAGCTTACGGTGGACCTCTACTGCCTTACGGTGGAAACTGAAACAGGGGCTACCGTAACTTACGGTGGCCAGAGTAAGTTACGGTGGACCCTTGAATCTTTTGTTTTGTTTCTTCTTTCTAACACGGTTTATCATGTGTCATTATGTGGGAATGTAAGGATTCTTAAGGTTACTCTAAGCTCCATGATTGATCTTAGTAAGAATGTTTAAGATTAAAGGATGGTGGGACATTGAAATGAAATCGTGGAGGTCGTGTTTATGTATGTATTGTTAATGTTATTAGCCGTATTGTTATGTGAATTACAACAAAGGCACAGGATAGATGAGGATGAATGCATGGAATTTCAAGGCTAGAATCCAAAGATCGGATTCAAGCTCGTATCTTGTATTAGTCCAAGTTTGCGGAGACAAGTCAAAGAGATTATCTAGCTTCCTTGGGATGCTATTACTATGTTGTAAAAATACTGACTATAGTCACTTACCGAACTAATGATATGGTTATGTGGTGATTGTAGGTTGTATTGTCTACCTCTTAAAGCAAGGAAAGGATGGTGATCGAGCGAGGAGGCGGATTGTACGTGGTCACGGTCACTTAACCAAATAAAGATGAGTTTTGTTGAAGGCAATAAGAATAATAGAAGATGTAACACTTAAAATACTTAGTAGATTTGATTTCTAATCATTCAAGGTTGTTATTAAAGAAATGAATTTTTTTTCGGTTGGTATTTCCGCTGCGTATTTTCTGCATTACGGTTCTAGGGTGTTACATTCTCACTCTTTGAGTCCCGTCAAAAATTTTAGGTTATAAATAACTCAATATTTATTAATTTATAATTTTTATTTTTATCTTTACTATATAATAAATAAAAAATACTATGATTATCTTAGTTGTCTCTCATCTGAAATAATATTATTAAATAATAATCTCACATTTATCTCTTATTTATTTAATATTTATTTTCTTAACTAACTGTTTTTATATTTTTTCCCTTATTAAAAATCATTTAATATTTTATTGATCATACCTTATGCAATATTAAATTTTCTAACCTAATAATAAATAAAAAAACAAAAAAACAATGTTACAACCTGTGTGATACACAAGTTTCTAATGAATTTTTCACAATAAATGAAACTGTAAATGAAAGTTATGTTTTCATCCAGAGCATAATAGGTCAAAACTAGTCGTTTCTAAAAAAACTACACCTTCAAGATCATCACCTCAATCACGCTATGCAATAATTGCTTCTGCTTCTCGTCCAAACATACATTCTCTCTTAAATATACATTTTCTTTCTTATTCATATTATAGTACATTAATTTCTAGGCTACATCGTAACACACATTTTTGTCATTTCATATTAGATTTGTCTATCCCGGGAAGCTCCCTGGATATAACTTAGTTATTATTGTATGGGTAAATTATACTCTTGTATGTAGGGATGAGTTAGGTACCCAGGTACTGATGAGAGGGTGTTTTACCATGTTAAGATGTAGTTAATTATGTGTTTTTAAGTGAATTATG
This sequence comes from Ambrosia artemisiifolia, assembly GCA_032199755.1. NCBI lineage: Eukaryota > Viridiplantae > Streptophyta > Magnoliopsida > Asterales > Asteraceae > Ambrosia > Ambrosia artemisiifolia. Next base: position 11,773,192 of record CM063513.1, read on the forward strand.
TCATAAAACATGGTTACTTTGAGTTTGATTTGGATTACAGGTAGCTGGAGCGGATTGGATGCAATTTTGGAGAAACCATGTGGCTTTTAATTGAAGATATTAAATGATGATGTGATAGAGCTCTGAAACACGAAGACGTGGCCGCAAGAATCGAAGAAAACGGAGTTCTAACGAAGATTTTATGGCAAAAACAGATGCATACCAGTAACCAGCGCGGGGCTGCGCTGGGGGAGGCGCGGGGCTGCGTCAGACTCCAGTCATCAGCGCTGGTATGCGCTAAAATTAGAGCGGGTCAGCAAGTTTTTGGTCCCAGAGCAGGGCTGCGCTGGGTGGGGCGTAGGGCTGCGTCGGGGTCGGAAAAGTTACGAATTTGAAGGATTTTTACCATATTTAAAGAGAACTTCAATCCCAAACGAGAAATCTCTGAACCCTAGCCGTTTTTCACCTCCCAAACACACTTTTCATCATCCCAAACCTCAATCCAATCAATCCTTTCATGCAATCATCATTCCAGTCATCCATTGAAGATCTATGATGAAGATGAGCGGCTAAACACTTTTGTAACCACCTCCGGGTGTACGGTTCGTTTGTGAAACCTTTAAACTTGTTTGATTTGGTTCTTGTATTGTTTTTCATTCACTTGAAGAATATTTGTGGTTTTAATCATTTAAACAATTTACGTGTGTTTCAATTGCTTATCGTTTTATCATTCGCATTCGGTTTTCTTGCATCGTGAGCAGTTTGATTATTGAGAGGGGTAATTGATACATGTGGGTTGGTAATTGAATTGTACAGGTTATTATTAAAAACTTGTATTCGATTATCACTTGAGTTGAAACCGTTCAACAAAACCATGTCTATGTGGTATCCTATCATTTAACCAGGTTTGGGTGAATCATAGAACTAGAAGCTCGGAGGGGGTTACTTCTTTCTCATTACTGTTTACAACTTTTCAAATTTATTTTCTAAATTTCAAAGCAAAAACAAAGTAATTAGGTTTTAGTTTAATAGTTAAAGTTACAAAACTACTCTTTCCACCAATTCCCTGTGGAGACGACTCGACTTACATTATACTACTTATTTTCATATTTTTGATTGACCCAACGACATCGATCAGGTACCAATCCCGAAAAACACAAAAAATGGGTACCGCTACAGAAAGCGTTCAGTGCAAGGTTTTGAAACATGGATCAGCCGGTCCCACAACAGACCGCCGGCCGGTCGGGATGCTATATCAGACCGCTGGTATTTACATCCTATTTGTGGTAACACATTATGACCGATGTCAGCCTTCCAAATTGGTGCCCAACATGTTCGTCGCCATTAATCATTATGGTGCTTCTACACTTTTTGTAGTCTCTTATTTTATTCGAGTTTCATACTCTAAAAAGCAACATTCCTTTTGACTTAGGATTTCAATCTTCAATTGCTGATAATAGAAACTTCTTTTAGGAACTAATTGATTTAGTAAATAACAAATATCCAATTTTTTTCTTTTTTTTTGGGAAGAGACTCATTCATTCAACCCCTTAGTCCGTGTGCTCTACGAAATGCAATGGAATTGGAATTAGAATCGGAATTAATTTCATCAAACTTGTTACTTGTGTTTATTTGGTTGAGAAATAAATAGGAATTGGATTTTTTTTTCCCTCAAACAATAGAATTTAAGTTGCGTTTCGTTCTAAACATTTCAATGAGATGTTGAAATATAACCTAAAGCTCGAGTTCTTAACCACCAATCCCCCATTTTCATCACCTACTTCTCCTTCCACAAATTGGAAGACCAGAATACCATTTGAACCTCAAAAACTTGATGAACACCATTCAGTCATGATGAATAGCATAAACGATTCAGACCTAATGAGCAACCGACGCCGAAGAAGGTGAACAATTCAAGTGCCCTCTCTCTATTCGTCCTTTTCAAAGAAGCCAATGTAGGTGAACAATTCAAACCGCTACTCTATGTAGGTGAACTGCTGTAGAAGCAACATGGTTTATATTTAGCGACTAGAAGGGAATTGTTCTCAATTCGGGTCTGCCTGCTTTTGGTTGTGACCAGAGCTTTCAATGGACAGCTGAGTGTAGTCTAGCTCCTGGTCAAGAACATCTTGAGATAAATTTGCAGTATTATTACTGTCTGCCAGGTTTGGTCTCTGGTGAGGGGATAAGTACGGATATTTTTGTCTTGTCATTGAAAGGGAATCGAAATGATCAGCTCATCAGCCAATTAGATGAGACGTGATACCATATTCCTAGATCCTATAATCATGAAACAAAATAGGAAACCGAACTGGATTTTGATATAAAATTTTTGTTCGGCATCCTTAAAGATTATACAAAGCGAGTGTATTGAAAAAAAGGTTAAAAAAAAGCAGTTCGGATTCATTAGAAACGATAAACTAACTCAATCTATGGCCATTGGAGTAATCCGTCTCTTGGCAGGTTTACTTGGAAGCACCACGCTTGGTGATGGTTGTTTTTCATCTTGTTTCTCTGTTGAATTCACTAAACTCGATTCTCCTTTCTTTTCATCTGTTTCCATTTCCTGAATATCAGCATTTTTAACGATTTCATTATCTTTTTTGGTTTCTTTACTTCTTTCCAGATCATCAACTGGAATTGTATTCTCATCTGCTGGAGCTTGTTCAATTCCTGATAGAAATAAAGAAAAAAGATGATAAAAAACAGACTTGAAATACAAAAACAAAAATGATTGCTATAAAAAGAACATATTACAACTGAACCTGAAAGAGAGACGGGTACTCCCAACTCATCGTTTTCAAATTCCACAAGGGTGCAATAACCATCTTGGGAAGACAGTGCCAAGAACTTGGCTGTAGGTGACCTAAATCATCCAAAAGTTTAAAAGAAAATAAATCTCAATTCCAAAAGGGAATAATTTCTAACAAATAAACATGTTTGTGTAATTCCTTTCACCAGACTTAATTAGGAGTTTTGTTACATGCTTAATCTCATAATTTTCCATCTGCAGTTTTTGTTATTTTGTTCTTATCATTTTTCCACAATGCAAAGTATTTAAAGCCGATATTCGGAACCCCTTGATTTTAGAACAAAGATAATATAATCAAGTTGAACTGTTTGGCTGCAGCTTTTGGTAAGGGTTGAAACATGCTAGAACCCCATACACATTGTACTGTCCACAAAGATGAAAAATAGCTTTTTTATACACAATGTGTCAAATATAATAAAATTTTATTAATTCAATATTGACCTAATTTAGGTGACATTCAAGTATTCAACATGTAGATAGTTCGACCGATTTAATACCGTTGCTATTTTTATGACTTGTTAAGAAAAACATAACCTGACTCTACCTATTCACAAGTATGTGGGTTTAGAATTTCCACCCGTAGCCAATATATATATAAAAGCATATTGTGCTGCAAGGAAACCTTACCATGCAATGTCCGTTATGGCTGCGTAATGAAGACCAGCTAAGACTGCTATTGGCTCAATGCCTTCGGTGTCATATACATATAAAGAATTTAATGTGGCAATCGCAAATACCAATCTGTATGGGAGCTTGAAAGATGAAGCTACACGAAACAAAAGTAATTTTAATACTTGGAAAAGATGGCTTTAAGTAATAAAACTTACATGAACCCAATTTACCAAAACATGTAAAACAAAACTTACATGTGCCTAACCCACGAAGGCTGAAGGCCTTAGGGCAGAAACGCACTGCTACAACAGCTTTGCTGGCACCAGGGAGCATCAAAGCAGGCCTATTATATCAAAGCATAAAAACAATAAAGCATAGATACAAATGTCTGTAATTCTGTATAATTAATTAATTATATAGGTAATATTATGAAAAATTAATAACAATAATGAGACAGAAATAAACATTATCCTGCCTTGAAAGATCTTTTCTAGACAGCACATAAGCAGTGTTAACAGGCTCTGAAGTGGGTGATAATTTGTAAGAACCTGTACCAGAATGAAGACAAAAGAAAAAGGAAATGCAACTAGTTATACTTCAAATAATGAATTCTGACGAAAAATACCGGCTCGGAAAGTAAATACTGTATAATTGTTCAAATCTTGATAAACTTACCAGCAGGCACAAGAAGAAATGAACCATCAGGTGACCAAGTTAATCTTCTAAAGAAAGATGGCAGTGTCTCATCATGAAAAATATGGTGCTTAGCAGACTGCATGATAATCACAAGCTAACTCATTAACTACATTTGCATGTAAATTGAAAAAATAAATAAAAGAAATAGTTCTAACCTTGGATTCTTCACCAACTTGTGGTTCAACTTTACTAAGAACATGTTGACAAACATAACTATGCTTCTCGCTTCCTTTTGCTTTATTTTGTGGTTTCTTGGCATATATTCGACATGTTCTGTCTGAACTAAGTGAAGCAGCATACCTATTTAAAGGATCCCATGCTACACCTTGAACATAATGAAAATGGCCATCTAAAATCTGATGAACAGACCCTACAAAAAATCAAAGATAAAACCCGATGATCACCTAAAGTTGCAGACTGATGCAATTTGCTTTAATTCCAACCATTTTTCTAACCTTTATGAACATCCCATATGATGCATGAGTTATCAACAGATCCAGAAATTAGAAATACACCATCAGTAGACCACTCCAAGTCCAACACATCCTTTCGATGAAACCTGTCTAGTATTGCTTCAACTATGAGTATAAGAAACAGAATTTGCAACTTTCACATGACTGGTCTTTTTTTACATTAATTGCAATGACTAATCCACTCATAAACTAGAAATGAAAGGCCTTACGATAGTGTCTTGAGAACCTTCCAGACTTGACCAGAGTCAGTACTGTGCTGCTTCCATATTATCAGCTCACCGCCTACATTTATAAGAATTTAAACCATGTATGAAGCTCTACCAATGAAAATAACTTAACATCAAACCAACTTAATAACCCGTACCATCAGCGCCAGAAGCAAGATACTCCCCTGCATGTTTCAGATGAATGTAACTTTATTAGTATCAAACAGACTAAAGTCCAGAGAAACAGCGTTCGTTTCATTGAATGTAATAGAATTGGAATTGGAATTCGCACGGTAACTGGAATTTGATTTGGAATGTAGGTGTGTTAGTTTCACCTAATGGAATGGAATCTAGATGGATTTGGAATGTAGATTCCCTTCCGTATTTTGTTGTTCAGTTCCAATTCATTCTTTTGATGAAACGAACAATATAAGAAATGAAATATACATTCCAATTCCCCAGAGATTCCATTCCATCCCATTCCGTAAAACAAACGCTACATAAAAGTATCTAACACGTAAGCATTAATGTATGAAAATCATCCTGTGTGTACACATTAATATGATCAAAACATCACAAAACTGAGAGCTAATGTTCTATACGATTGTACACATATACAATTCTTAGCATTTATTAAAATAAGAGTGATCTACAATATTAAATTCTTTATTTTAAATAAAAAAATAGTTAAATAAAATAACAAAAATAATAAAAGCAAATGCAGTTGGAATAAAGTAGGTAGGGGAAACCGGAAGGAGAAAAGCGGATAGCGTTGACAGCTGATCCATGATATGAGAGGCTGTTTTGGTAAGTAGATGAAGGAACCTTCTTTTCCCCTTCTTCAGAAGCTATCAGCCACAACTGCACAATTCAAGTACAATCAGGCAAAATAAGTTAGCAAATTCATAATAATAATAATAATAATAATAATAATAATAATAATAATAATAATAATAATAATAATAAGTTGAAATGGAGAAGAAGAAAGAAACCTTGATGTCGTAATCGGCGCCGGCGGTGGCGAGGATGGCGGAGAGGGGGTGAAAGTCTAGGGTTAGAACGGGTTTAGTGTCGTGCCAGTTGATCTGAAGGGTTCCTCCTTTCATTTTCTTCTACCTTTAATAGCAGCAGCAGTAGCAGGTGGAAGAATTGTGAAGATCTTTTATTAAAGACGGTGGACTATAAGGGCTAGGGTTTATCTTGTCTTTCAGTTTTTTGTTAAAAGAGGGAAAAACGAGTAGCTCAACTTGCTTTTTTGGCGGGAAATTGTAATTGCACACACTATTATCTTACGCTCTACATTTATTACGTTCGCGTCAAAGTCGTCTCAATTGGGTGACAGCTGAGTAGTAGTGTTTGGCCTTTACCCAGATGACTCGGGACTCCAAACGGTGAACCATATGGAAACATGTTTGTGTTTTAGTAGGCTTGTTTGTGTTGTGGTGTGTGGTTTTTAGTTTGTGTTTGTGTTGTATGTGTATATTGTGTGTATATATATATAAAATCTTAAAAAAAATAAAGTTACCGTTCAAAAATTTAAAGCCTCCAACAGTCAAAAAATTTTGACCCTTTTTTTTGCCCCCCTCGCCACGTGTCAAGCATTCATTGGTTGGTGGAAAATTGGTATGACGTTAAAAATATAGCGCCGGAGACAAAATTTGGGAAGTGGCGCCCCCCCGTAGCGGTGTTCCCGGCGCTATATTCCAATATAGCGCTCAATCACGCTTCCACTACGGTGGGTCTTAGGAGTAGATTGAATTAAAGCCCGAGTGATAATTTCAATTTTTTTAACTACTAATTTCCTCGCCTATTTTTTACACCTTTTTTTTTGCCTCTTACGAGCTTTAACTCTTAATCTCCCCTTTGAAACCCAACACCTTTACCACCACATCACAAAGGGTGGAGCTGAGTGATTTCAACGTTAGTGATGTAATTTTGTGATTGTTGGGTTTTTAGTTGTTTGCTCGCTTATTTTTAGTATATTTTTATATATACAAGTTTCGTTGTTAAAAAAAATATATATATATATTTCGGGTGTGTGGGCCTTAACTCTCGTTTGAACAAACAAAATCAGCTTAAGCCGAATGTGCTGGATCTTGAAGAAAAATTCAGGGCTATCTCAAATTAAAAAAAAAACTATTGTATACTCATACAATGTCATTTTTATTGTGCATTCATACAATCAAATACTCAATAACAACTAAAATTAGTAGGTTAACTCTAACTTATAATCCAATTTCGTCCCTTTTGTATTATACAACCTTTGCTCAGCGGTATTCAATTTATTAAGTTTATTTGGAGAATGAGAAATGAGGGTCGTGTTTAATCAAGCCCCCATATCGGTCTCTAAAGTGGTTGAGGAGGCTAAGTCGTTGGGGCTTCTATGGGTCAAGAATCGCTCTAAAGATATTTCTTTTGCACAGAGAAATTGTTTAAAGTTTGAAGTCTTCTTGTAACGTGATGTATGGTTTTTTCTATTCTGGTTTAGTGTGTTCAGTTGGTGGATCTGGTAAATTGGGTGCTTGGCTGCTTGCATCTTGTAAGCTTTGAAGAAATACGAATTTTTGTTGGCCTTTGAATAGAAATTTGATAATCAAGGTTATAGTTTAATAGATAACAAATTATATTTTGAAATAATGTCATTGAACACTTTATAAGGAGTCCAAATTGATTAAAACATTAAAATTATTAGAAAGTAGATTAGCGAATTATAAATTTTAAACAATCATATAAGCATAAGTTGGAATGCATAAATATAAGTAAAATAAACTGTACAACACTTTTAAAGATACAAATCCATTCAAACTAGAACAAAGTTGAAAGAAATACAATGATACAAACAGAAAATAAGTAAAACAAATCTAACTACTTAGAATAGTTAAATACACAGTTGCTTTATTACAACCAGGTCAATAGTTTCTAAAAGTAAGTAAATCTAGATCTACTCTAGATCTACTCGTTAGAAAGCTTCATTTTAGTTGAGTTAGAGGCTAATAAGAACTCAAGTCAAAGATTTGCTTGAATCAGCTTGTGCGCCTAACCTGATTAACTATAAGAAATGAACTGCGGAAACTATAATAAAAACTGGATATCAAAATTATATAAAATGAGCAAATATTCTCAGCTCATTCTTAAAGCTTGTACCGTATTCGTATTCACACCAAACCGTAAAACACCCAAAATAGAAATGATAAATGGAGCTTTTAGATTCATAAGAACTAAGAAGGAAAGTAAGAAGAATACACAGGAAGTTAAAAAAGAAAACCAAAAATCCTACAAAATGTTGGGAACATGAGAATCCAACCTGTGCTGCAACTCCTTCACCTTCAATGAAAGCTCTGACTTCTGCTCTTTATAATTCTGAAGTAAATAATCCTTCCCTTCTATCAATTCTTTCAACTCACATACTTCTTTTTTCAAAATCTCCATTTTATCAACTTCGTTTCCGCTTCTTGATGTATCCATGCTGCCATCAATGTCTGCATACCCGTTTGAGTTTCCGTACAGTTTTTCATTGGAGCCAGGCTGTCCTACACAGATATCAGCAATCGCCTTTCTTAGTCTCTGAATTTCCCTTTCTGAATCAAAAAGGTCTCGGTTTGCAGCTTCCAGAAGGGATTGCAGATGGTCTGAATGGGAACGTTGTGAACTTAAAGAATTCTGCAGCTCCGCAATCTGATCTTGCATTTCAAGAATCATGTCATCTCGTCTTTTTAACTGTTGTCTCAGTTTTTGAATTACCTCCCGTTTGCTGTAAATGTCTGAACCTGATTCAGAGACAGATGGAGAATCTGAGCTATTTGAACGGTGAAACGGCTTCTGGGGTAGCTCCAGTCTGTCTGGTGAAGTGGCCCACAGTACACCACTCTCTTTGTTGTATGCAGGGGCCGAAACAGTGACTAAAGGAAGTGCCATTTCACGTTCTGTATGCAACTGACCATTGGGTTGTGGCTTAGTCTCTGTGTCAACTTCTGTTCCTGTTTAAAAAAGTCAGCACAGAGACAATTATACCACTAAAAGATTTGAGATAAAAGAAATAAATAAGGTTCGCAAAATGATCATACACTTCGATAAGCTAGCTTATAGCATGAATGCATGACTCCTTCAATTGTTGTGCAGTGTACAGTTTGTTTATCTCAATACATCTTGGGGTGGTTGTTTATGCCATCATAGAATATGACATTCCAGTAGAGTTTAATCAGCTACTTTTACGGATTACTTGGGTAATATTTATTTGTCAAGTTATTGTTCATTTCATTAAAAGAGTAACTATATACACATTCACCTGTGAGGTTGCACGATATCACAACTGTATTTTAGTTAAAATGCCAAAGCAAACCCACCCGCCGAGTCCGACTCTCACACTTTGTAGATGTGGACCAGTAAACATTTTACTTTATTTTATAGGGGTGACAGAAAATAAATAATACCAAAGATTGCAATAGATCAGGTCATATATCAAAACAAAACATAGAACTGAGTGTTGCAACTTAGGTTACTAATGCAGTAATACACAGTGAATGTTACTTGAGCACCAAAGATTGCAATAAGGCAGGTCTCCAGCATGCAGGTCACGTATCAAAACAAAGCAATAACAAAAATGAGTGTCGCAACTTAAGGGGTGCTTGGATTCACATTTTGCAGTTGATTATATGATCAAAAAGTCATAATAATCAGTTTTTAGCATTCGAATAGATAGACTCTCTGATGATTAGTTTTAACATAACAGTTTCATATCAAGCTGCAACAAAACTGGTCGTCAAAGAGTAGAATAAATTACCTACTTACCCCTTCTTTTAATCCAATAGGAGAGACGTAAACCCTCGGTTCACAAAACATTTCTCTTCTTTTTATCATAATGTCCTTTTTGGTCATCTTATGATTTATCTTATTAAAACTCCTAAAATCAAATTTGTCAAAAACTCAAAACATCTAATTATCTGATTATTACATGTTCAAACTATAGATGCACACCAAGATACAAACTATTAAGGCTGAATATTTGACTAATCACATCATGGGTTTCAACACACATATCCAACTACCAACTTAAGTGGGTTTATGGACCTACAAGATTTCATACCTGAAACGCAATTAAAGCAACCATCGTCCTGTTCAAAACAATACAAGTGTGAATGTGAACGACATTTTCCTGGCCTCTTTCTGGCTGTGAGTTTCCCATTTTCTACATTTTAACCAACTTGACAAATTAATATATTACAAACCGAAGACCAAAAACTAGGCCACTTGACAACTTAAACTTAAAGCCTCGAAGTACCTTTTAAACCATTGCTACTGTTTTGTGGCTGCTTTGAGTCCAAAGTCTGTTTGAGCTTGTAACCAAGACGTACTGATAGTGTACTCAATAAAGCGCCGCCTGCTATCAGAATCCAGTTTGGCCCTTGACCCTGAAACTTTTTCCCCCTTTGTGCACCCAACATATCATTGGTATTTGGTTTCATTTTTTAAGTTTTAATGATGCAATGCACGAAATTGTCCGTTCATCAGATATAACCTACATTAATGTTGCCTCATAGTGTCAATACCATCAACATTGTAAGCGTGATTTGACAAACGTGTCACCAGAATGACTAATAGTAATAAACAAAACAAAACTCACACTTAAAAAGATATAATAGCAAGAACACAATTCAACAAAAATCTAACATAAGCAAGTGATCCTTCCTAAGGTTCCATCGTTGTGAACAAGAAACCATCTGTATTATAGATTGAATACAAGTAAATGCGCATATGGATTTGAAACTTTGTGCATTGACAACAAACAATTGGCAAAGCTACAACTTAAAATCAAAGATAGTGGCTTAAGGCTAAAATGTTATAAGTACTTTATTTTATCTATCAGTTAGGGTGTAGACAAGCCAAGCCGCTCACTAGCTATTGGAGATCGAATTGGTAAAAGCTTAATATAAGCCGAGCTCGTGCCTCATATAATACTCAATTACTTAACGAGCCTGAGCATTGTATAGTGTGCTTGCTTAGGCTCGCGAGCCTAAACATGCCTTTTATTATAAACTTATTCACATTTGGGCCTTTTGCAAATTTAAGCAACCTTTAATTTGGGAAGGCTTTAATAATAGTCAGCCCAACTCGGAATTGGGTATCATTTGTAGATTTAGGATTATATAATGTTTCCTTAAGTCCCTGGCTAGTTCCATCAATTGATGACATCTCACACCTTTGAATCATCCTCGATCCATGACTGCTCACTCTCAATTGTCCTCAATCGACAATGGCTCTCGCTTCTTGCGGACCCATATATTTATCAATCGCTCTCGACTCACCGACCCATTTGCTTTTCGACTTGCCCTCCAGTCATAGCATTGTTTGCTTCCAATCGTGTATTTGTTCATGTTGTTTATACTGTTCGTAGAAGTTGTAATTCCTTCTCAATTATTGATTTGGGTGGGCTCAAGTTTGTTCATGCTGTTCGTAGAAGTTCAGGTACTATGCCCGCGTTAACTGCTTGAAATTTATGAACAAAACAGGTAGATATGTTCTTCTTAGAAGTTCAAATCTATCCTCCTTTCGTTTCGCTCAGGCAGAGATCATGAACACACATTTGCAGAGAAAAACATATTGTATGAAACAAACCACTACCCATCGGGCCATCGTCACTAAATGCATCCAGAATTCAGATTACTACAACACACAAAAGTCTTAATTCTTATATCCATAACAAATTAACAACACATAACAATCAATCCACTATGTATGTAACAGCAAACTATGAAAGTAAATCTATATCCACCCAACTCCTCCTAATGAGGTCAAGCAGTCAACTACCAATGTTAAATCTGATATAGCAACAAGTTAAATATGTTGATGAGAAAGGCATAATACCTCAAACTTAACTCCACATCAAATGTAAACTGAATACAAAACCTAATTTCTTACAGACAAAGAATTAAACAAAACAGAAGTTGAATTACAAAAGGCAAAGACACAAAAGATGGAAACAGGCGAGTACCTGAAGAAGTGACACAGCAAATAACGTAAAGAGCAAAGTATAGGGAAATTATAAAATAAATATACAAATACGGAATCAGAAATAGGTTAGGGAGAGTAGAAGAAATTATTTAGGGTTTTTTTATGGGAAAGAGAAAGAGTGTGTGGAAAAAGGAAAAGTGGAAGTATTGTGGAGGACAAAAGTAGAGAAGACAGATAATAAATGCGTGAAGCAGCTGGAGTGAATAACAAACACTAGGTAGATATATATTATATTAAAGGTCTATATAATTATACAAACACATTACACACCTGAGAAAGACAGCGAGATAATCGATTATTTGGGATTAGGTTGTGCGTGCGTGCGACCACCGCTGAACGACGGCCAATCGGAGGCGGCGGAAATTAAGGGGAATGAAGCGGCGGGACGACTAGATTTTAACCCCTATTTCCTTCTCCACTAAACTCTTTTGTTTATAAATTGGTAGAAACGTCATTTGTGCCTGTAATTAGTTTTACCTGCTTAGAACATGCCTAATGAGCATTACAAGGGCATGAGTAAGCTTGATAACACCCCAACACTGTCTTATTGGCGTTGATGAACATTTCTTGTATAATGTCTAGGAAAAAAAATATGGAACGTAATGATTTAAAGGGCGCTAGAGGCATTCACCGTTACACATTTTATGAAGAGGCGTTATGATACTGATGTGACGGAAAATGCTCCTTAAGAAACATTAACCATTACGGATGGTCATAGGGTTGAAAGAAAAAAGAATACGTACGTGTGTCGGTAGTATCAGGCGGTATACATTGTATAGGCCAATATGATGCGTATAAGTGTATTTTTTACGAATGATCTGAACGAGGTAAAGCGACTATTTGTTACGAGTACTCGACTTTAAATTATCATCTCTTAACCACAACAAACTTGTTTTTTTTCAAAGCCTGTGTACGATAATGAACCTTCGTATGCACAACATGATATTTTGGGATACGGATACGGGGTCAACCCACGTACTCACAACACGGCTATTCAGGATACAATTATGAGAGAGAACATTCGGATATATCCTTACGTGTGAGAAACTTCGTAAATACAACAAACAAATCTGGGATACGACCACGGGGGAGAACATTCGAATCGACGATGCAACATGGGAACTCCTATACAGAAACCGAATGCAATTGTTTAGAGAGATAATGAACCCTCTACAATTCTGCATATCCGTTCTTTGGAGGTCATAAATGGATCTAAGCTACAGCTTGTTTGGTTTAGTTTAGACAATATATATATATTTTGTCACAAAATAACATTTTAGTAGCCTAGCATTTCATAACAGAAAAGGGAGCAAGTTATGTTGTAAAAACACAGATAGCTTAAGAAGCAAAAAAGAAATAAATAAAGAAAAGGCCTATACTTTCTGAAACTCATTGAATGACCAAAATAGGAAAACTGATATCTTGGCCTAAAAGGTGATATCATTCCATATCCATCACAAAGATGCAACCAAGGGTGCACCCATTTCAGAAGTAATCACTATAAAATCATAAACCTTAGGTAGCGTTTGGTATGCAGTAATGGATGGCGGAATGGAATGGAGCATTACGATGGAATGAAAAAAAAAGGTGTTTGGTTTGTCAAGGTAATGGAATCATCAATTACCTCCTCCATTCCATTCCCTTTAAAAACCCCAAAATTCATTCCATCCACCCCCCCTGTTTTTTTTCCATTCCATTCCCTCTGTCACCCTTCATCAGCATCGACCACCACCACCCCCCACCTCTACCATTATCACCCACCACCATCGCTGACCACCACCAACCACCGACTGTCGCCACCCACCGACCACCGCCGCAACTCTCCGTCACCGACCACCCCCACCCCCACCCACCGACTACCGCCATCACCGACCACCGACCACCGCCACCCACCACCAAACACTGACCGCCATTACCGACACTCTCCGTCACTGACCACTACCACCATCGCCACCCACCACCACCTCCACCACCGACCACCGACCACCGCCACCCACTACCAAGCACCGATTGCCACCACCAACACTTTTCGTCGCCAATCACCACCAACCGCCACCTCCAGCACGACCACCGCCACCCACCACCCACCACCAAGCATCGACCGCCACCACTGACACTTTCCGTCACCGACCACCACCAAGCATCGACCGCCAGCACCGCCACCATCACTCAATGTCCCCTTCACTCCCTGTCACCACCCACCGACCACCATCAACGTTACCGCTACTATAACCACCAAGCGTCGCAACCCACCGACCACCACGACCTATCGTTGCTGCCGCCATTGACCACCACCGTTGCCGCTACCACGACCACCACCAACCACCGTCGCCGACACCCACTATCAACCGCCATCGCCACCACTCACCACCGGTGGTTTTATTCCTAAGTCTTTTTCTACCTACCAAACAATATAAAGTAATGATTCATTCCATTCCTACGTGGTTAACAAACAAGACCATGGAAAGGTAATAATCCATTTCATTTCATTCCATTGTCCATTCCATTACCTCATACCAAACAGACCCTTAGTTTGACATTTCCGAAACAAAATCAGCCGAGTTATGGAACCCTTCTAACCAATTTGATTTGACCGGTTCTCACAAGTTATGGAGCCTAAGATATCAGCGGTCCCATAAAACGGATTCAAAAAAGAAAGATATAACACGGATAAAGTGTGCAAGTATCGCATTTACCATAAGAAACTAGTTGTGATAGATTTAAACAAGAAAAGAAAAGCAAAGGGAAGAAAGGATAGAGAAATCTATGTTTAAAGACTGTTGTTGGTACTTTGGCACAACAAAAGGACTATGTAGGGACCCCTCTTGCTAGCCATACTGCCCTACACACACTACATCACTAAACTGCCTTAACTAAAACAATATCCTATCTTGATATATATCCAAAGCTTCTATAACCTTCTCCACAAACAACTTCCTGTGCAACCTATACCTGCATTACAATCACAAATTTCACATGCTCAAGACCATATTTTGTAACTAATATTATGGATCAAATTTGTAGTTTAAAATCATAAATCACATAACTTTTACCCCAGTAGATAATTGTAAATAATTGAAAATTTTAATGCATTGATTTATCGATGTTGTGGATAAAATTTTGTATGCAAGATTCTTCTTTGCGTTAGGTGAATAAACCCATGGTGTTGTGTTTAGGTTAGAATGGAGTGACTTTACGGGTGCTCATCAAATAAAGACAAGAAATTGAATGGAGCGGCACATACTTGATTGCAGCTTCGCGTGTCCAGCTCATTTCTGGTGTCGAATCTACAAAGGGGAAGGGGAAGCAAAATTTCTTTTTAGAAATTAATTCATAAAAAAGTACTATATAAAATTCAAAAGAATCAAAGATACAAATTCGGTAGATGGAAAAAAAAGAAACAACAAATGGTGGTGCGTCAAGCCCACCCGACAGATCCATTAAAATGTTACCTAGGATCTTCTGGTCTTGCTTAGAAGTGGTGCTATATTCGGCTAGAAACTGTTGGCATTCTTGTTGTAACGTTTTTACAGCTTTTATCTCTAAGCTTGGGATTGGAGGGATATCCCCGTCTGACCATGTGGGCAATGTTCTTGCAGCGGCTAAAACTGCCCCATCTACGAAACTATCTCCTTCATTTGCAATTTTGGCTGCCAAGGCCAAGTAATGAGGAACAAATTACGTAAATTAAAGGAATATATAAAAGTTGGTAATGAAAACATACCATTATGATAATAATCGTCATGGGAGCCAGATATGTTGAAGACTGACAAGAAGGAATCTAAATGGATCTTTGCATTTCCCGAAAATGGAAGGACATCCCAAGGATTCTGCAAATGTTCAAAACAAGATTGGAGACATGTACACGAAATGGAAAACGCACTTAACGGACCCAAAAAACAAGATGAAGAAGGAAAACACAGAGGTGGTGATATCGACCCTTCTATATACAAATGGGCCAATTAAGCTTATTTTTTATTTCAAACGGGTTAACGTAAAATATTTAACTAAACAGGAGGAAAAGGTCAAATGGGTTGAAAGTCATCTAAAATGCATTGAAGGGCATAAAACCTTTTAGAACACTTTCTTAAAGAAAGGTTTAGGTTTTAATTGGAACTAGTGTTTTAGTTACCCGCGCTTCGCTGCGGAAACTCCTGTTGCGTTGAGGTTTTGGTACACGGTAAAGATCGCGCCTCGCTGCGGCAGCTCCTGTTGCGTTGAGGGTTTGGTGGACATTAAAGATAACATTAAGTAACTGTTATTTTTGCGTGGGCATAAAAAAATAGCTCACCGCCCATTACCTTGCAGACCAGCCTTAACATTACAACAGTTGGGTTCCCCATTGTTCACTTGGTAAGGAGCCCAAAGTATTCCAAAAATGGCAGCCCATTATTTGTTCACTTGGGCCACAATTTGCAATTATGGCAGGCCCACTTGTGGCTGTTCAATTATGGCAGGCCCACCTGTGGCTTTCGTTTGGGCTGTTTGGTCAACTTTGGTCAGCTGAGTAATAAAATACGACACTGTAGAAGTGTCGTTTTAATAGATACTATAACAATATTTCTATTTATATCTAATATATAAGGAAAAAAAACACAATAAAGTTTAATATATAAGAAAATAAAGAAATGGGACTAGTTTAGCAGGAATTACCGAGAGTGATGAAAAGCCATATCTTTGCATAAGCATATTGTTCCTCTGGCCCTTCATGTAATTAACAGTCATCTGAAAAGACAACGAGTTTGTTTTCAGGGTTCTAAAAGCGTTCCTGAGAAATGACGATGATCATGATTTACCTCTTCCCCCTTTTTAATCCTTTGTCCAGCATTTGTCATCACCTCGAACATGCGATCTCTGAATCGCCAATGGAAAAAGCAATTAGGCTGACAAGAATGGTTTAACATATCTGCAAAATATGACCACATATAATTAATCAATACACGAAATTAAAAGTTATAATGTTTATGTGACGATGTTCGTTTTATCAGAAATGATCTGAAATGAAATGTTTCGAATCTAGATAACAAGAAATTAAAATTTACCTGCATAAGGTGCAAACATATTTGCATCCTGCACTAATGAACCCACTCTTATTCGAAAGTTAATATGTCTAGTTTGTGCCATACTAACTGCCCAAATAAATCTCTCTGGATCTCGAGCAAGCCTCTTTACTTTCAGGGGCATACCATAGTGCTGTGAAAAGGATAAATATATTAAAATAAAAGGTAACTTTTTAGAGATTAACATCGACAAATGTACTGAAAAACGTCACAATATAGTACCCAGTTCTTTTCCCAAAATTCTCGAGCTCGTGCTTTCTCTTTTCTCATAGTTGAAGCAAGATCGTCATCATGTAGCTCCTTCAGGTCATCCTGCAGCATGTCAAAATAACGAATAAAGAAGCTTGATACAAAACATGTTCATTTTCTATAAGTGATGACTTCATGCATTTCAAAATGATTTAGCGTTCAAGTGGGATTGAACGGACCATTATTAGTACAGGTCAGGTTAGGATGGCCCACAAACAACTTTGTATCATTTGTCCCATAATTCCTAAGGTCGTATTTTTCTTTCTTACCAAAAACCAATGTAGTATGACTATATGTTGCAAGCATTCTACGTAAATACAAACCTCTGTAGCTAGAAGTAAGCTAGTGCACTCCTCAGCACTAGGCAAAAAATCACCATAGAGTTGCCAAAAATTCTTGTCATGATCAAATGCATATAAAAGAAGACACGCCATTCTGAGGTCCCAATCTGTCTGCCAAAAAATCAAATCGACAAGTGAGAGAAAAGGAGGTTCAATCAATAATTGCTATGAGTTTACATATAAGCACTCAGCAGCTTGGTAATTTGACTCAACTAACAGAAGCTGAAACAGTTTTGAGCACTTGTGGCCAATTGGTCGGTCGGACAGGTTGGGTAATAGGTCAAAACAGGTTCATGACCCTAAACATTTAATTGCAGTTTGGGTGACTTTCAATTATTTCCTTTAAATGTTTATTATTTGACCCATTAGGGATATACCATAACGAGAACCGACCCATAGCAATTAATAGGTAAAAAGTTACTTATCATCGTAAAAGCCCCAACTCAACAAAATGAAAGAGTAATATATAGAAATCAGGTGAGTACCTCTGGATTTGTTGAGTTAATAATATCAAATATTGGATGCCCAACCGGTATGATATCAGGAAAGAACATCCATGGGGTTTTCTGGCTTATAGTTAACATCAATTCCAATGGTATCTCCATGACCACCTAACACAAATAAAACAGAAATCATCCAAGTTATCAAAAAAAAAAATAAAAAAAAAATAATATAATAACAAAGTTAGGATAATGATGACCAGCATGTAATCTTTTAAGTCATGGTTCAATATAAATGAGTCACCTTGGCACGACGACTAGGTTCAATATCTTTTGAGGCATAGACTCCAAACCCGTTCGGACCTTCCCTGAATTCCACCCCATAGGCTCTCATACTTCTAACAAATCCCATTTTATAAAATTCAGGATCTGCTAGCTCCAACTGTTTGATAACATATACATAATTCAATTAGCATAGAAGAAAATACCGAGCTTTACATTAAGAGAATGTGCACAAATCTATATCATATAATCAACGATTATGTATTAACTGTCTCATTAGAACTGTCAGATAAACAACAACAACATTAAGTAACATTAGTAACCTAAAAGGCTAAAAACCGCGCTTATAAAGGGCGAAACTCAAATGTAAATGACAAAGTTCCTGGACTTGTCATTAGACAACTAAAGTAGGATCATTTCTAAACCAATAATTCTAGGCTGAATCCCACTCAAAAAATGATGACAAAACTCTGATACCATAAAAAAGTTCATACCTTTGTTCTTAAAAGTGAAAGAGCATCCAATCCTAAGCTCAGACTTAGGGCTGGCAATTTAGACACGAACATGATAACCTGACATGAACCTACACGATTTTAACATGTTTCGTGTTTGGCCTTAACAGGTTTCGTGTCTATAACAGGTCGACTCGTTAAGACCTGTTTGTTTTCGTGTCTTGTTCGTGTTTACCTGTTTCGTGTTCGTATCTTAACAGGTCTTATCGTGTCTTGTCGTGTCTTCTTGTGTTAACCTGTTTTACTAGGTGTTCCTTATCGTTTTAAGCTGTTATACACAGGTTCGTGTTCGTGTTTGAAAAAAATGACAGGATTAGATTTCGTGTCGTGTTCGTGTTTATAGATTCCATGTTCGTGTCTTAACAGGTTCGTGTAACTTGTTATGCCAGCCCTAAGCTTAGTATAATCAATAATGATCAATCAACTCAACTAACAAAAGAATACACATCTCCTCTATACTAAACATGCACAAACAGTAAAAGAATAACCTTAGAGGCAGGAGTGTCTTGTTGCTGAGGTGGTGTTTGAAAGAAAGGGAAAGCAGTAGGAGAAGCAGCAGTCTCCATAGCATCAACTGCTACTCTTGCCTTAATATCTCCAATTTTTTTACCTTTCTCCAAAAAATTAGATTTTGTTGCACCCCATCCATTCTTTATACTCTTTCCAAACTGTTCCAATTCCAATGAACTGAAAGTTATTGAGAGATATACATATACATACATATATAAAGATTGAGATAGAAAGAGGGGGAAAGAGGACCTGGGTGTTGCAGATAATGGATTGCTGAAGAAGAATAGAGGATGCCATTGTTGTTTTAATATGTAAAGTTAAAATTTCAGTGATGAATTGTTGTTGTTTCCATTTTTTTGTTGTTGGAATTTCTGAGCAGAAACTGTTTGAAAGGGTAAAAGATGAAGGGTGTTATCCTTATGAACAAATATTGTTTATATTTTATTATTTAGACCCCCAAAGTATTGCAAAATTTTATATATGTCATTTTATTTTTGGAAATTGCAACATGGCACTTAACATATAGTGATAACTTATAAGGGTGGACGGGCTGCCCGTGGGATGAACTGTGACGTGCAACAACCACTATGGGTTCGGCTTGTGGAATGGATTCTGGGCTTGTGAACCCGTACTAAATGGGTGTATGAGATGCTGGTGTACACAAGCTTCAATGATGTATTTTTATTTAATGTTATATTGGATGGTGACATGCTATAATATAATTGGATGGTGGGTTGAAATTGGTGGTTTGTTCGACTAAAAAGGGGCACTCTCGCTTTAAGGTTGGAATTGGTTGGAGTGGGTTCAAATAAGGTAGCATCTTTCTATTGGTTGGTTTTTTTTAACGATCAACAAACTGACGTGCCAGCTACCCGGGCACCCAACAATCGTGAAAGCGCCCATACGCTCCTAGGTGAAGACACGTCTTAGGTGCCCGCCCTAGAATGCGTCGGGTAGCTAACACCACACCAAGCTACCAATTCTGGAGAAAGCCCAACCTTTACCAACCCGAGGGCACGACGGTAAAGAGCCGGTAAAACCAGTTGGATCGGGAATCGAACTCCTGGCCAAGCGGCTTGAAGTCTTCCGTCATATCCTCCAACCACTGAGCTATAAGCTCATGGTTTCTATTGGTTGGTTTTAAGTATTCAAATGTGTTGCGAGAAAGATAACCCCTCCACCCTATGACATGTTTTGTGTGATTGCAATTTACATAGGAGGTATGCGAGTGTGTAAGAATTTAGATGTGAAAGTTCACTAATTTAACCTTTGAACTAGGGATGATGATAGGCCGAGTTCGAGCTTCAGTCCCTTACCCTAGTGGTAAAATCTTTTCTACCTAAATGTGATTAATTACATACTAATATCGTTAAAACATTTAAAATATATAAAATGTGTAAACATCATGATGATATATAGTTAAAAATAAAAACCGTATACCTAAACATCCAAATACAAATTAATGTATCATCAAGATATATATCTTAGAAGAAAAGTTTATTTTCTA
The DNA here is from genome assembly GCA_032199755.1 of Ambrosia artemisiifolia. NCBI lineage: Eukaryota > Viridiplantae > Streptophyta > Magnoliopsida > Asterales > Asteraceae > Ambrosia > Ambrosia artemisiifolia. The sequence continues at coordinate 11,793,879 of CM063513.1, forward strand.
ATTAATGAAGTTATTAGAATGAAGCATTACCGTACAATCTATTATCTATTATCTATAATCTATAATAACTTATAATAAAATAATTGAATATTGATGAGGTGACATTCAATGGAGGCCTCAACACTCCTTTGAATGTGCCACGTGGCACGTTAAGGTGAGAGTTTTTAATTTATTTTTTTATTTTGTTTTTATCCATTCTCCTACACTTATCTAACCCTAATCTCTTTAAGAATTTAAAAACAAATTTAGATTTTTCTCTCTAATGTTTCCTCCCATCATTTTTAAACGTTAATATCTTTTATATACGAGATTTTTTAAAGAAAAAATTACACCAAATTAACGAGCGTTTTATTATCTTTCCAAGGGGTACCATAGTGCTATGTAAAAAACGGAGAAAAAAACGACTATTTTTATGGGGTTTCGTTCATACAGGAAAAAAAAACACAAAGTGTTCAGGTTATTCATTAATCATGTTTTTTTTTAAACCAGGTTCTTATATACAATGTTGAAATTTAGCCCAATCGCATGCTATCATTGGAATTTTACTCTTCTAAAGATGGATAGGTATACATCATCAAGAGAAGCTACGAGAAACAATCGCGCAACACTGCAACACATGGTGTCACCTTATAGCAAGGTTATTTTTTTATTTATTTAATTACAAGAGTAATAATTATTACTGTCAGTATTAGTATTATTAGAATGGTTATATTTTCAACCACAGGACACTCCCGGAATAAAAGCTAGTACTATATATAAAAGAATTCATAGTTGCTGACATGACGTTCAATGGTGGCCTCAACCCTCCCTTCAAATTTAGGAGATTTATTTGGATGTAAATTTGATCTGAGTTGACCAGAATCCCGGCTAATTCCTTTTAATTAATCCTTTTTTTGGCCATTCAATTTTCTAGATAATTGTATGGATTTAAGTTTACTTCCATGTGTTTGAATTGCTTTCCCTACTATACCTTTTCTTTTTTGTTGTTTGGATAGCCGATTAGAGTACTAAATTTTTGTTTCTTTAACAAACTGCAGGAGTATGTCGAATAATATGTTTGAAGATCTAATTGTGGACATCTTCTCAAGGTTACCAACCAAATCCCATCTCCGATTTAGATCAGTATCCAAATCATTACATGCTGGTATTGGCAAGCCCACCTTCACCCGACTCCATACTCTTCGATCTTCGAAAAAGTCATCATCATACATGAAAAACATTGTGAAAGAGAAGCATGCGCTAAACACACATCTATACATTGCATCCGGAAGGCCGAGTAAGAATTAGACCCTATATTGGCATAACACCTGTCGAATGTCCTTTCACAAGTACTGTTCGTATTGTTGGTTCATGTAATGGAATTATATGTGTTTACGAACATGAAAACGGCTATGGAACCCTTCTATTAGGTGCAAAGTAGCAGTACATGTTTTTCCTCTTCCTCCTTCTTCTTCGAGTCATTGTTGCTTTTACCTTTTATTTTGATAGTGTTGCATTGCATGAATGTCTTGTGGTTGAATGCTGATCCGTATGACTGAGTTTACATTTGTATATTTTCTTCTTTTATCATTTCGAGTCATTGTTGGTTTTACCTTTTATTTTGATAGTGTTGCATTGCATGAATGTCCTGTGGTTGAATGTTGATCCGTATGACTGAGTTTACATTTAGTATGTTTTCTGTTTTATCATTTTTTATTAAGTCATATTAGATTTTTCAACCCCGGGACCTTCCCGGGGTAATCAGCTAGTGGTTTATAGAAAAAAATAAATAAAAACTAATTTTTTGGGGGGATATGTTTCGGGTATATGGTTTGGCTAAACCATATATTGTTTCAGGTAATCAGGTCCGGCATCACCTAATTCCATACCCGATCATATACTCATTGGGTTTTGAATACCCAGTCCGGATGTGTCGGGTTTCAAGTATACCCATCGGACGCTGTTTTTTTTCCATCCTTTTTCCTATGGGTAACACCTCAAATAATGATGTATGCTTTGTTTCTGCCTCAACGTATGAGTTTGATCCAACCCACGACCCTTCTTTACAAGGGAGGGTCAACCATTCGACAATTATAGCTTCTCTTACTATGGCTTTCCTCTAATCCCTCTCTCTACTATTGTTGAACTCTCCTATTTGTCTACTTCAATATTTTCATATACTTCTTATATGCAATGTTTTCAGGACTGTATCGTACGTTGAATCGGCCTTCTTACTGATGCATTGGTCAAATCAGTCGGACCGGATTTAAGTACCGAATGAAGTTGTAAATTATAAAAAAAATTATAGAGTAAATCTACAGAGTTCTAAATAATTCACGGCTTTGATTGATTTCGAGATTTGATGAGAGATCGCATCTTGAACCAAAACAATAAATAAACGTTGCACCTATTTTTCTTGTGTCTTGTCGGCAAAAATGAATGAAAAACAATTTTGTGATAAAGTAACGGTGGCACTGGCTGCTTGAATCAGCGGAAACAAAAAGATTTTGGAATATTGGCGAGAATATAGATCCCGAAATTAAGACTTTATTTAGAACAAAACAGAAAACAAAAGAAAAGAAACGAACAGTGGTCGGACATGGCGGCGACAGTAGTGGCCGCACGCCACCCTGTCTAGGGTTTTTTCTCAAGTGGTGACGGCTAGGGTTTGTTGTTTGTGTGTGACATAGCCGAAAGGGTATAGAGCCTAGACTGGCTCTGATACCATGAAAGATGGTAAAGAGGTTGATTTCCATTCAATAAAGAGTTAAAATCTATATATAAAGATAAACCAGGACCGTGAGCTCGATTTTAAACCCTAAATGCTATAGGTTGTAATATAATGTATGCTCATGTTAGAAATTATGGATTTGCAACTAAGCATACATAAGTGCGGTACATACATACATCTTCATTATAACTTTCATATGAAACTAACATGACTAACAAAATTGTTAACCCAACATATTTGAATCACTCTAAAACCTTGCATACTTGGTTTTCCAACAACTTATGAGGAGGGTAGTGTTGAAATCTCGATACATCATCTGCACTTACGTACACAACTTTAAACAAATCATACTTTATTAAAACTGTAGTGTCGCGAAACCAGTTCTGAAGTGCATCCCGATGATTGTTTTTAAGTAGAAAGGAATAACATGATTGCAGATTCTTCCAAACGTAGAAATTAATCATCATAGGTCTAGTTGCGCACTTTAAGCAAACGCCAGATATGGTACCATCCATCTTAAGGAAATAAGATTGAAATACGGAAAAACATGTGTGCGCAAAGTCATGCTCCTTCATTTTGGTGTTAGACGGCATATTGGTACAACTAAAACATATAGTGTCGCCAGTTGAAAACTTTGCGGCTGGGGACCCGTCCCTTGCATCACCACCATAGGCAACCATAAAATTATGGTCGACTAAAATGGCCATGCTGTGTAGATTCTTCAATGCTGAAACCTAATTATAACCAAAATATATAGAGTTAGTGTCTTGAAGATGGGAACAATGTTTTGCACGCATTTGATAGGTTGCAATTCATTGATTGTGTCTGTCAATGAAGTGTGAATATGTAGTCACACTATGTATCTTTATAGCATCTTTGTTGTAGGATTGCATTTTATAATGTCAAACACTATTTAGACATTCAAATAAATGGAAGACTATAAAGTATGACAGTCTTTATAATTAAATTTCTTTTAGTTGTCCATATATGATTGTTTTATAAAAAGTTAAAAAATTACATTTATTCGGTAAGCTTGTTGTATTTTATATACATGCAATATAATACTTCAATTATGTTAACCCCTTAAATATTTTGAATTTGTAATGATGAAACTTACAAGAGCTTCATGTAAGAGTTCCTTATTGTCATGAGATCTCTTAATCCATGCTCCATACCAGATAATCTGAAAGCCCATAAAAATCCATCAGCATACAAGATCTTACTTTAAACTTTGAAAATACTTTCTTATTTATATATAGATGTAGTATATGACCCATAAATATGCTTTAACTAATACTAGTTGCGGAATTAGAACTTAATTTCCAACGAAAATCATGATATAGTGTGTCTTTTTACATTCGTTTCAACTAGCTACTCTATCAATGACAATTTGAAAGTCAAAGTACTCTAGTCCTCTGTGTATCTATTTACATAATCTCGCAATAAGAATATATCCCCCTTCTCTTCCAAATGAAGAATAATATCATACACATTTTTTTTTTCAAATTGCAATTTGAATATGAGAAAAAAAAGGAGTGGTGGCGCAGCTTATTGCCCGCCTACCTACCATCCTTATGTAATTTACCCTTTTTTGTCAAAAAAAAAAAAAAATATTGAAGGGAAAAAAATATATGATAAAATCGACAAATGACAATAAGTATTTTAAGAAGCATTAGTTTATGCAACTTATCATTTACATATAACCCAATTGTTTAACATGTTTTTCTGTCATCAATATTTTCATTTTATGGAATTACATTCTTGGATACTTCATCAAGATAACCTAAACATCATAAACTCAATCAAATCTAATCATGGTATTTGTCAACATGAGTCATCACAAACACATTAATAAACATACAATATAGCTTTCTTATCAAGTATAGATATAAAAAGAGAGAGAGATACAAGACGTACCATGTTGCCATGGATGCTTTTGAAGATGGAAGAATGAATGCAACCAAGGGTTTCAGTAAAGAAAGAGAAGTGTTTTAAAGTGTCCACAAGATCATCAAGAACGGCGACTGTTGGCCTCAAAACACACATGAATATGTCAAGGTTGTTGTTGGTGAAAGGCATGAAGGAAGCCATGTGTGTGAGCTAGCAGGTAATTGTAATCCAATGAATATTCCAATTATTAAAATGAATGAAGTTGAAGGAGATATAGAAATAGAAGAGAATGCAGATCGAGACAGTGAATGAATTGACCAACCAAATAGTGGTGGTGCAGTACAGACTAACTACTGGGCGTTGAATTCCATAAAGGAATGCTAATTTAGTCGCATTTGGCTTCTTTATCTCCCATGCAAATTATATTATATATTTCCTAATTATTAATATAATTAATTGTATTACCTCAAATCTCAACCTCCATACTCCACCTGGCAATTACTTTAATTTTTAACAACAATTAATCAAGGGAAAACCACGGTTTTAACCAATGATCGAGACAAATCACTAAAATGGCCATCTCAACCGTTTTTGGAGAGACGGCTCACAGGTCCTGAGGCGTCACCGAGACCGGAGACGTCAAAAAGAGATGTTCTGAGGCGTCACAGATCGAGACCGGAGACGTCAAAAAGAGGTGTTCAGAGGCGTCACCTCTCTGGCTAACGTCTCCGTCGACGTCTCCGGCGCCACCATCACCACCTATTCGGTCCCTTCGTTTCTCTCCCCTCCTCCGCCGCTGCCCTACTCGGAGCATTGTAGTTGATGAACCTGGAGTTACCAGGGATCGTTTGTATGGAAGAGCCTTTTGGGGAGCCATGGAATTTATGGTAATTGACACGGGAGGCGTTATCACAGTTTCAAAATCAACGACTGATGTTATGGAATAACAGTTATCTATCTCAACAACCATTGGCATGGAAGGTATTCCACTTGCTTCTAGAGAAGTTGTTGTTCATCAGTGGTAGGAAGAAAATGGAAGCAGGAAAAGAGAGAGAGGGGGGGGGGGATGAAGAGTTGGGAAGTGTATAGAAAATTTTTTATTATATTTTTGACACGTGGCAATCGGCTAGTGGTACATCACTAAAGCCTCAAGGAGACGTCTCGGGATCCAGGAACCGACTCTCCAAAGGCGGTTGAGATGGCTATTTTGATGAAATGCCTCGGTCAATGGTTAATTTAGTGATTTTCTCATTAATCAATTATATCCTAATACATTAATTATATATAATATATAATAATATAATACAAAAATAGGAAAACAAATGTTCTAGAAGAGCTAAGGTGTATATTAGATCACTAAATTACATATGTGTTCTATATTTAACATGAAACGTGTGGTATGGATTCCTATTAATGTGGCACAAAGATGAAATGCCACAAAGATACAAGACGTACCATGTTGCCATGGATGCTTTTGAAGATGGAAGAATGAATGCAACCAAGGGTTTCAGTAAAGAAAGAGAAGTGTTTTAAAGTGTCCACAAGATCATCAAGAACGGCGACTGTTGGCCTCAAAACACACATGAATATGTCAAGGTTGTTGTTGGTGAAAGGCATGAAGGAAGCCATGTGTGTGAGCTAGCAGGTAATTGTAATCCAATGAATATTCCAATTATTAAAATGAATGAAGTTGAAGGAGATATAGAAATAGAAGAGAATGCAGATCGAGACAGTGAATGAATTGACCAACCAAATAGTGGTGGTGCAGTACAGACTAACTACTGGGCGTTGAATTCCATAAAGGAATGCTAATTTAGTCGCATTTGGCTTCTTTATCTCCCATGCAAATTATATTATATATTTCCTAATTATTAATATAATTAATTGTATTACCTCAAATCTCAACCTCCATACTCCACCTGGCAATTACTTTAATTTTTAACAACAATTAATCAAGGGAAAACCACGGTTTTAACCAATGATCGAGACAAATCACTAAAATGGCCATCTCAACCGTTTTTGGAGAGACGGCTCACAGGTCCTGAGGCGTCACCGAGACCGGAGACGTCAAAAAGAGATGTTCTGAGGCGTCACAGATCGAGACCGGAGACGTCAAAAAGAGGTGTTCAGAGGCGTCACCTCTCTGGCTAACGTCTCCGTCGACGTCTCCGGCGCCACCATCACCACCTATTCGGTCCCTTCGTTTCTCTCCCCTCCTCCGCCGCTGCCCTACTCGGAGCATTGTAGTTGATGAACCTGGAGTTACCAGGGATCGTTTGTATGGAAGAGCCTTTTGGGGAGCCATGGAATTTATGGTAATTGACACGGGAGGCGTTATCACAGTTTCAAAATCAACGACTGATGTTATGGAATAACAGTTATCTATCTCAACAACCATTGGCATGGAAGGTATTCCACTTGCTTCTAGAGAAGTTGTTGTTCATCAGTGGTAGGAAGAAAATGGAAGCAGGAAAAGAGAGAGAGGGGGGGGGGGGATGAAGAGTTGGGAAGTGTATAGAAAATTTTTTATTATATTTTTGACACGTGGCAATCGGCTAGTGGTACATCACTAAAGCCTCAAGGAGACGTCTCGGGATCCAGGAACCGACTCTCCAAAGGCGGTTGAGATGGCTATTTTGATGAAATGCCTCGGTCAATGGTTAATTTAGTGATTTTCTCATTAATCAATTATATCCTAATACATTAATTATATATAATATATAATAATATAATACAAAAATAGGAAAACAAATGTTCTAGAAGAGCTAAGGTGTATATTAGATCACTAAATTACATATGTGTTCTATATTTAACATGAAACGTGTGGTATGGATTCCTATTAATGTGGCACAAAGATGAAATGCCACAAAGCTACCTGCTAAAAGAGTTTAAAAAGACGAAAATGCTCTAGAAACAACAAATTCTGACTTTGCCATGACACAATTTATAGGCTTTGTTTGTTAATATATCCATGTAATAATAAATAAAAAAGACGTACATTTGTCATGGTTTTATACTCTTTTAAAATAACTAGCCTTATTTACCGTAGCATCTTTTCGTCACATGGCTCATTATATTCCTAAGATGTCCACTTTTCAGACCCATCGAAGTTTTCTCGCTTCGCTTCAAAAGCCCTATTTTCAGGCCCTCGGACGCATTTTTCAAGCTAAAGTTTTGATGGAATTCCAGCCAAAAATCGTTCGAACAAATCTAGGATCAACCTAAATACCCTAAAGAAACCTAAAACATGTTTAAAACTCTTAAAATGTAATTTTATATGTATGTCTTACTTAAAAAAAACTCTTGTTTTTTAAGCGTCTTACATTAACTACGCTTAGAATTAGCCACTTGTCGTCACATATTATTTCTCCTTCTTTACAATTATTTATGGTAAAAAGCAAAATTCTATTTACTTTATATTCTTAATAGCAAACTAATACATCGATATTTGTGGTGTCTTTTAAAATTTTGTTACAATTGCTAATAACATGTTTGACATTATTTAAAGGGAAAATGGCCAAAATAGCCCGTTGACCGGGCGATTTGCCTAAATGGCCCTCTCTCCCCTTTTGGAGAGACCGGTCACGTTTCCCAACCAGTTTGAACCATCTCCCGAGAGGCTTCTCACATGAACCAATACAAAACCAACACCTCAGCCCTCTCCCCCCTCTTTGGAGAGACGGGTCACGTTTCCCAACCAGTCTGAAGCGTCTCCCGAGAGGCTTCCCACATGAACCCCCTTTCTCTCTCCTGAACCGTCTCCTCACTCTCTCTCTCTCCCTTTCTCTCTCCTGAACAGTCTTACACTCTCTCCAACCTCCACCGTTGACTCCCTCCTCCGTGACCTCACCGGACACGTTTTTCGCTTCCTCCACTTTTACGACGTCGTTTCAGGTACACTCTACTCCGATCACCGTTAAAAAACCATTTCATTATAAAATATCATTTATTTATGTAGTAATTAGTAACTTATTTGTGTGATGAATATCAAGATGAAAATGAATAACCTGAACGATGATCGGAGTAGACCCTTGTTAACCAAAAAGGCATCGTTCAGGTTATTCATTTTCATCTTGATATTCATCACGCAAATAAGTTACTAATTACTACATAAATAAATGATATTTTATAATGAAATGGTTTTTTAACGGTGATCGGAGTAGAGTGTACCTGAAACGACGTCGTAAAAGTGGAGGAAGCGGAAAACGTTTCCGGTGAGGTCACGGAGGAGGGAGTCAACGGTGGAGGTTGGAGAGAGTGTAAGACTGTTCAGGAGAGAGAAAGAGAGAGAGAGAGAGTGAGGAGACGGTTCAGGAGAGAGAAAGGGGGTTCAGGAGAGAGAAAGAGAGAGAGAGAGTGAGGAGAGAGGAGAGAGAAAGCGAGGAGAGAGAGTGTCTGATGAGGTGTTTGTTTTTTATTGGTTCATATGGGAAGCCTCTCGGGAGACGGTTCAGACTGGTTGGGAAACGTGACCGGTCTCTCCAAAGAGGGGGGAGAGGGCCATTTAGGCAAATCGCACGGTCAACGGGCTATTTTGGCCATTTTCCCTTATTTAAAAAAGAGTAATCATAAAATCAAGCATTTTATTATCTTTATTTGAGTATAGTCTTTCTATACTTTAAATAAATCATTTTTATAAATATGGTCGGGATGAGACTAGAAATCTTATCATTATCAATACTTTTTACAATGACTATCAATAAAAGTCGTGGATAATCGTTATATGGAGTTAGTTTGTTTTTAAAAGTTCCAGTTTTCACAGATAGACAATTGTATGTGGCGTTTTCAAGAGTTAAAAAAAAGAGACGAAATTAAACTACTAATAATAGATAGGGAGATGAAAGTGTGGCAAAAAAAACAAAAAAAAAACAAATGTTATATAGAAAAAATTACGCTTATACCATGTCAATATCTTCTTGATTCCTGTATCAATGACGATTTTAAGTTTTAAGTTAAAACAACAAAAATCAAGAAAATTAATACTAAAACTCAAACACAAGAACAACTTCATTGAAATTGCTTATATATAATGTATCAACTGATATCACAAAAAAAAAAAAAAAAAAAAAATAACACATTTATTCATTTGTTTATGTTAAAATAAAAGAGAAACAAACACATATGTATTAGTTATGTTGAATCTGGCAAGAAAATATACAAATATACCTTTGGGAAATATATAAAACTGTTAAATAAGAGTCAAACAGTTCTAGTAACAATATCAAAAAGAAAAAAAGGATCGTTTGACTGTCCCATTAGAAGACTCGTGTTCTTGTTGCTAACTCACAGGAGTCCAGGTTACATGTCTTCAGTATCGACCATTTAGGTTATGACATTTAATATACTATTTCTAACATTGTATTGTATCTTACATATATTTTATATTTATATATCTACTGTATATATTATAAGGTATTCATGATGGTCTTACAAAGTATAGATTATCAAATTATTGCATAGTTGACCAACACATTAACGACCACAAGCATGTTATCCAACTATATATGTTTTTATATATTATTGATTATTATATTTTTCTTATTATAGTTTTATATTACAAAATTATCACAAGAGAAATAATATATCGTTGTAATACTAATATCGTTGTAATACTAATATCCACGTTTGTGAACTTGACTGCTCATAAAGATATGGGTCATATTAACTATTAAGATTAGGGAAAATGACCGATATAGCCCGTTGACCGGGCCATTTGCACAAATGAACCTTGCACCCCCCTTAGGAGAGACGGGACACGGCTCCCAATGAGCCTGAACCGTCTCCCAAGGGGGCTTACCGTTTCAGCCAACAGACGACCGCCACGTGGCGTTGTTGATCCCGAGGCTGAACCGTCTCTCTCCCCAGACGGTTCACACTTCCCCATGCCGTCTCAAGCCGTCTCGGGAACCGTCTGAACCGTCTGAAAATTGTATATAAATACCGGATTTCATTTAACAAAATTTGCACCAACCACCCAAACCTTTCATCTTCCAAAATGTTTTTTGGTTTGCCAACCGAAGCCTACCGGCTTACGAAAATAATGTCCGATTACTTGGATTGTTGTTTCATCTGCGTACGACTACTTGGATTGTTGTTGCATCTGCGCGTGGGTTAACCCGTGTAATTTGCATTGACAATGTGGTAGTCTATTTTATTTGCAAGAAGAGTTCTTTGTCTATGTAGCGCACATACACCATTCAAACAAAGTTCTTAGTTCTTAGCAAGTAAATTTAGGAAGTTTGTTGTAATAGTATAGTTTGGGAAGTTTGTTGTAATAGTATAGTTTGTTTATTGTTATTGTAATAGTATAGTTTGTTTATTGTTTTTGTAATAATATTGTTATTGTAATATTAACGAAATATTTACTTTTATATAAAAAAACACTAAAAAAAAACATAAATAAACATTAATAAAAAAACATAAAAAACATAAAATAAAATTCGATTACAAATAAACTAATTAAGATAATCCCTCATCATTTGCCAGGCGGACAAATGTTTAAATTCTTTGCCCTGCCCGTTTTTATACTGTCTTTTGGAGTGTCGAATTGACGTGTCTTCGGGAAAGCCACGGGGGTACCAACTGAAGTGTCGCGTTGTGGTACGAGTTGAAGATTTGACATTTCGTTGTCAAATCATTCAATTTCCGGCTAAGTGAGTCCGTTGTCCGGTCAGACCCTCCAACCAGCCGGTTATACTCGTGTTGGATACGAAACCATTTGTTCGTTTGGTGGGTGCTCTCTTCAACGTGGCGCCAAGCAGATACAAGTGCAATCTCTTGTTCTTCTGTCCATCTTTGGGGTGCCATTTCTGTTAGACGGTGGTGGTGGACGGTGTGGTTGTGTGGTGGTGCTGTTACTGTTAGACGGTGGTGGTGGTGGTTTGGATAGTGCTGCTACTGTTAGACGGTGGTGGTGGTTTGGATGTTCTGACGGGAGACGGGAGACGGTATTTATAGGTGGTGACCTGGACACCGAAGCGTCGGTCGAACCATCGGGACTCACCGGAGACGACGTCTCGGGAGACGGCGAGTCACCATTGTAAAATGTGACCCGGCTTCAGCCGGTTCCCGAAAGACCCGAAAGCCGGTTCCCGAAACACTTTGAGCCGTTTCAGACGGTTCCCAAGACGGCTTCAGACGGCAGGTTCAGCCTCGGGATCAACAACGCCACGTGGCGGTCGTCTGTTGGCTGAAACGGTAAGCCCCCTTGGGAGACGGTTCAGGCTCATTGGGAGCCGTGTCCCGTCTCTCCTAAGGGGGGTGCAAGGGTTATTTGTGCAAATGGCCCGGTCAACGGGCTATATCGGTCATTTTCCCTTAAGATTATCTAAGGCCTTTTTTTTTTAAAGTAGTGTTTCAGCGGTAAATCCCGTGTTGCAAAGCAGGGGCGGAACTACGTTGATGGGTATGGGTTCCCAGGAAACCAGTCGGTTTTGAAATTTTAGTGTTAATATACATTTAAAAACTCAAGGAACCCATAGATAAATTTATAAAGGAACCCATAACAAAACATGGGAAGAAAATCAAGAGAAAATAGTAAATCCGGATATTCCGGTGACCTGCAACAAGCTGGTTAGTTTTACGGTGGATAGAGGTAAAAGAAGAAGATAATAAAGGAAAAAGACTTTTGTGCGGCTGATAAACAAAAATCTAAACTAATATTATTATTTTATTATATACATTTTCTAGGGTGACGTGCATTTCAATGTAAGTCACAGACTCACAGTCAAAATAGTTAATAAAGTAATATAGTGTTTATTGATTTAATTTTCTCATTCTATTATTTTAATTATTTACTTTGTCTTTTTCTAGTTATCATTCGGGTTTATATAAGTTATGTTTAACATTTTATCATGAATCAAACCTCATGTATACGGGGAAGATTTTACTATTCAACAAAAAAACCTCATGTATATGGCATATGATTTTCCCATATTATACGGATATATTTTAGAAAGATAAATGAAGAGAAACCCCATATCAATGTCTATGGCACCTTGCTAGAGTTTTGTTTTATGATAAGAACCTTTAATCACTATTTAGAAAAAAAAAAAAAAAAAGGTAAACAAAATCAGACATATCACAAGGGGCATCAATTTTGGATATTCAAGAAATGAGTTTTTTGAGGTGGGTATGTTCTTATTTGATTATAAATATCTTCGTATGTAAGGTAAGGATTATGTGTTAATAAAATTAATAATTGGAAAAAAAGGTAGGGATTAACTTCATGTTTGTGCTCAGATCAAAAGGTTTGGGTTTATATGATTGTTGTTGTTCACTTATTAACCATATTTGTGTGTGTATTAGTACATGATGCCTTAAATGAAAGATCAACTCGTAGAGAACAAATATAGGTATGATTTTTTATCCTTAAAAATAGTGGTATTTATATTACGTGCTTTAAATTTCTAATGTCTATGTTTTTTTCATTATTGTATTGTATTTTTATTATGCGATAAACCTTACCCGACTTGAACCGTCAAACCGACCCGAACCGACAAAACGACCCGAACCGAGAAACCGACCCAAAATTTTTAATTTTGGTCGTATGAAATTGGAACACCTAAAAAAGGAACCCAGTGAAAAAAATTCCTGGTTCCGCCACTGCTGCAAAGCGACCACTGCCCAGGATCGAATCCCATATGAACCACACAGGTTTCTCCTTTCAAACCCAACGGTTATTTTTTAGGTGGAACGTGGGAATCGAACCTGAGACCAAACCCGGGCAGGAACCCTCCAAGGAGGTAAACCTTCCCACCTCTAACCAGCTGGGCTGGAGATCATTGGCATCTAAGGCCTTAAAAGTATAATAAATAAAAAGAGGTTGGTCACTTTACGATAAGTGAAAAATTATGTGTAACTAGGGTGGTTAAAGGAGCGCGCGTTGCGCGCATTGTAATATGGTTGTTACCAAAACGCAAAGAAGCTATTATCAATCAAAATAACCAATGCATAGGCACGTTTGTATCGGACCTAATACTAAATATTGAACCAAATAATCAGATTCAAGCTACTTGGTAGTCTTGATGATCTTTCTAAAAAAATTGTTAACACCTGAATGATTACATTCTTATAAATCTAGTCTTGAATATTGGGTCAAATTAAAATTTTTAAGCTTTAAAATCGACCCACCAAAAAAATAATTTGCATTTATTTGATTAAGCTTTAAAAGTTGCATGTTCAATTTAACTCAATTTAATGGCACGTGCATCCTTTGGCAAAAAACCACATTGCCTCCAACCTGCCTAAAAGTATTATTTTTTTATTAATCCTTGTTTTGCTAAAACCATGGGCTGGTTTTCAAAAATAACATCATTTTTAGTTAAAATGTTACAATTAAACCCAGCGGTTCTGTGTAAACCGATTTGAATCGATGATGTAGTGGAGATGGTGTATGTGTATGTAGACGTGCAACCTCCACGAAACTTCTACAAGCACCGGCGTCGTCGCCAATAACGAAACCAACATTGGCCACAAACACCGGAATGTACCACCACAGACGCCACCATTCACACCAACATTTTCTAGTCACCGTTGGAAACCGAAAGAAAGAAAGAAAGAAAGAAAGAAAAGGGTGTGGGAGTTATGATTTCAAATCTGGCTGGAGATTGCGGACCGACGAATCGACTTCAGGTCTGGACCGTACGAATAAACTTCCGAACTTCAGCGATGGAGTAGGGGCTGCGATGAAGGAGGTCTGGTTCTGGGCGGTTATGATTTCAAATCGACTTCAGGTGAATGTACTGTTTAACATCATCAAATGTAAACATAACCATGTAAGACCCTGTATTCACCAAAATGCCACTGTTTTACTGTTTAAATCACAACGATTATTAATAGTATGTAATTAAACAGTGGATTTCGTCACCTCGCACATGTCATGTGTGGCTATGGACTCCATATTTGAGTCAAAACTGGAATGAAACAACTTCAAACATCAAAACGTCGGGTCTGCGATCTCTCAGATGTACCTATGGCCATCATCATCATCCAGTCAAAACGAAAATAAAACATATTCAAACCATCGGAAAACATAAAAATACAGATTATAGTACCTTAGTCACCACTCAGATCTACCTAGGCCCACCATCATCAAGTGAAAACGGCGAACCAAACTGAAAGATTCGAATTCTAGCACCTTTCAGATGCAGCAAGGCCCCTCATCAGCATGTCAGACAACCAGATCCAAATCTAAATCCAAGGATGTCGAACAACCGGTTGGCTGGTTCAGATGAGCCGGTGGAGTTGTGACGTCGGTCGGAGTTGGTATCTGTGGTAGGTGTCCAAAAGTGTATGGTGGTGATGGCTAGTGATGGGGTGAGAGGAAAACGTAGAGAGAGAAAAGAGAGTTGAGTCACAGTGAGATTTAAAGCAAATTAAAGTTGAAGAAGTAACACGTATCAATGGTGTAATATGGTCGAGACACGTGTTGATAAAACAAATAGGCAGGTAATGCCACTGGTAAACAACCCATGTAAGACCTTGTATTCACCAAGATGCCACTCTTTTACTGTTTAAATCACAACGATTATTAATATTATGTAATTATACAAACAAAAAACTTAAAAAACGGTGAACTTCATTTTTTGAATAAGACTCAAGAAGTTGGTAATCTCGTTAGTGTTATGAGAAAGTGGATAATATTTTCAGGATGTATCTGATCCAACTCATCTTAATTTAATGTCATTTGTCATTTTTTTTAACCTTGAATATTGCCATTGTCATTTGTCACGAGATATCCATCTCCTCTATATTGTATCTTTAATGTGTGGGTTCAAATTTCCTGGGCATGGTAAGTGTTCATGAAGCTAGCTAGCCTTGAAGTAAAACAATATTTTCCTCCATCTGCTTTGAAATTTGTGGTACTAGTACGTATTAGATTTCGAGCAGTTTGTGGTGCAGTACGTAGAGGCAGAGGAATATAGGCAGCAGGAGCGGGCGTGTAAGCAGTCGGAACACGTGTGTGTTCATCTTATAAAGATCTTTTGTGTTTTTAATCAGTGCAGTGTTTATATCACAATTTCTTGGTAGCCCATACAACGTACAGCTTCTTATATATTAACTTCACCCAATGACAGAGTTATTTCATAACCTCTCATCAGTCACCAAGCACATAAAACTTTGAATCCGTACATCCAAAGTCTCCCTCAAAATATAATTAATTAAACATGTTAAAACTTTGACTCTAGCATATTTTTTCCGCTTTCTTTCTTTCGTATCGGAATTACCTTCATAAACTTCAATTAAGGCTTCCCACGGTTGCAATTTCAGGAGACAAATGGCATAGTTAGAGATGCCAAAGCTTTGTCATCGTGTTCCACCATTTCATAATCATCATCAGTGTATTTATCCGTATGGAGTGATTACTAGACACGACAACAAAGATTTGAAGGAGCTCAATATAAACATTCAATGATTTACGGTGGACAAAAAGAGCTAAAACAAGCATGATGAATCATCAAATTAAATCATAAGTAGATGTTAAGAACATTATTTTTATTTTTTTTGGGCTAGATTGAAGGCTTGCGTGGGAGCAATTAAGAAAATTGCTTTTTGGGTCATTAGTTTGTAATAACATAAATGGGCCTGAAAGATTAATTGCAAACAAGGCAGAACGAAAGTTATATGGGCTAAGGGAATTTAAGAAAGGAAATCAACAATTTTTAGGGGATGGTCTATTTTTATATAGATTTCTTGACGTCAATGAGAGAGCATCTCTGAAGCAATTCGAAGTGAGGATCGAGAAGTAACAATTTAGGATTTTGGTTTCGTACGTTTTTCTTTATTTCTTGTTTCTTATTAGTTTTGGTTGATTTAGCCATCATCAACGCTAGGGTTTTATTTTCTTTGATTTTGATTCACAAACTTATATGAAACGGTTGTGTTCGATCCATTTATTTAGTGGTTTGTTTGTTTGATTCTTGTTTTTAATACGGATTTAATCCGAAAAATACTAGATTGTTAATAAACTTGATCAAATTATTAATTTTTCTAGTAAAATTCATCAAGATTCAAAACCTCAATCATAATTTATATTTTGATAAAAGGACCACATTATATTTTGAGTTTGTCTATGAACAAAAAAATATTATAGTCACATGATCTAGTTAAACTTACCGAACAACGTGTGTGTTTGATTATATTCATTTTTCTATCATGCAACCCGCACTCTAAGATCCAAAAGGCGTGAGCTTGGAGTAGCGGGTTGGCTCTAATCAACGAACTGCGTTTGGTTAGACTTTAGATAGAGTGGATGTCCAAACGATGTGACGTCTAGTATTGATACAAACTATTAATCGAGAGGATCATTGCACCGTAACCGTTAATGATCATAAGCCGAATCGAATCAAGAAATTGCCCTGATGTTGAAATTAGTTTTTATTACCCGAATTTCCCTACAATTTAATCACCTCAGTTTTTAATTTACTTTTCGTTACTTTTTTTATCAAATCAAAACCACCTTTAAGCAATCGTATCCACACTTGAAACATTATTGGTATAATTGGTTAATATGTATCCTTGAGGACACGAACTTTACTTTCACTCATACCAGTAGTGTTACTATATACTTATTTGTGGGAGTCGATTCCCCACAATATTATTATGACCTTGTATTTAACTGAAACGAAAAAAAAAAAAAAAACCCGTAAACATGTAAGTTTTATTTCTCTAAATACTTAAACAGATTAACGTGTTAACCCGTTTTTAATACGGGTTGATCCGAACCTATCAGTTTTTAAGATAGTTGACCAAAACCTGTATTTTCCTTGTATCAGGGTCGAGTCGCGTAAAGAATTCCTTCCCCTGAATTCATCACTAACAGAATCCCACCTGAGTTCTGCAAGTCATCGTCTTCACTGCCATCACCATTCATCAGAACCCTAATTATCATCATCATCATTACTGTTTCCAAACATTGATTTCATATGAACTCTAAACAAACCTACCCATCATGCTCAACCCCTTCACAAAACAAACATTCAGACCAACACTCGTTCGCCCCTTCACTTCACGCTCCTCATCAAACCCTAATCACGAACAACAACAACAACAAAACAATGGAGACGAAACCATGCACCCATTGGTTAAGGAAGTATGCAGGTTACTCCAATCCAGGTCTAACTGGAACCCAACCCTCGAACACCAATTACGCCAATTAATCCGAGCCCTAAACCCCTCTCAACTCTGCACTGTCTTATTAACCCAACCCGATGCCCGAACCGCCCTTCACTTATTCTACTGGACCGATCGACTCTATCGGTATAAACACCATCCTATTGTATATAACACAATGCTTCAAATCCTTAGTAAAACTAGTTTATATCAAGGTCTTAATCGTATTATTCAGTTAATGACACGTAGACAAATTAAGCTATGTTCTGAAGCTTATGGTTATTTAATGATATCGTATAGTCGAGCTGGCCTTTGGCGAGAGGCGTTGCGAGTGTTCTCCATGATGGAGAAGCCTAATTTGTTTGTGTGTAATGTTGCATTGGATGTTATGATTAAAGCTTTTAAATTAGATATGGCTGTGAAAATGTTGGATAGGATGGAGTTGGTTGGTGTTGTACCGGATGTTGTGACGTATAATTGTTTGATTAAAGGGTATTGTGATGTGGGTCGGGTAGAGGACGCGTTTGGTTTGATGGAAACGATGCGGGTGAAAGGTTGTGGGCCTAATAGGATTAGTTATCATATTTTGATTGGGTTTTATTGTAAGGAGAATAGGGTTAAGGAAATAAGGGGTTTGATGGATAGGATGGTGAATGAGAGTGAGTTGGTTTTGGGTCGGGTTACGTATAGTATGGTTATTCATATGCTTGCTAAGTATGGTTATGGAGATGAGGCGATTGGTTTTGTTAAAGAAGCGGAAGAAAGAGGTCTTTCGGTTGATAAGGTTGAGTATAGTGCGATTATACATTGTTTTTGTGAAAAGGGGGATTTGGATAAGGTTGAAGAGCTTGTTAGTGAGATGTGTGCTAAGGGTTGTACGCCTGATGTGGTTACGTATACGGATGTTATTAACGGTCTTTGTGGTGTTGGGAAAGTAGATGAAGGTAAAGAGTTGCTCCGACGAATGAGGAAGCTTGGTTGCAAGCCGAACACTGTGTCGTATACGGCTTTGTTGAATGGATTGTGTGTTAATGGTAGATCGTTAGAAGCTAAGGAGATGTTGCACACGAGTGAGGAAGAATGGTGGGTACCGAATTCAATAACGTATAGTGTTTTGATGCATGGTTTTAGAAGGGAAGGGAAGCTAACTGAAGCCCGTGAGATTATTAGTGAAATGATTGGAAAAGGTTTTTCACCGACGCCAGCTGAAATTAATCTTTTGATACAATCTTTATGTCAAGAAGGACGACCGGATGATGCCAAGAAGTTAATGGAGGAATGTCTTAACAATGGATGTGATGTCAATGTGGTTAATTTTACAACTGTCATACATGGTTTTTGCAAAAAGGAAGATTTAGACTCTGCATTTTCGGTTCTTGATGATATGTACTTAAATAACATAAAACCCGATGTGGTGACGTACACAGCAATAATTGACACCTTAGGGAAAACGGGTGACATAGAAAAAGCCATTGAAATGATTGAAAAAATGCTTCACAAGAGTTTAATTCCGAGTCCTGTTACATACAGAGTGGTCATAAACCGATTCTGTCAACATAATAGAGTAAACGAGCTTTTGCCTTTGCTAGAAAAAATGATTTCAAGGAAACCGTGCAATACTGCTTACAATCAAGTAATTGAAAAGCTTTGTCGTTTGGGGAATGTTAACGAGGCTTATAAACTTTTAAGTAAAGTTCTTAGGACAGCTTCAAGAACGGATGCAATTAGTTGTCATATGCTTATTGAAAGTTATTTAAAGAAGGGGGACCCGTTATCTTCGTATAAAGTGGCTAATCGAATGTTTTGTCGGAATCTTGTTCCTGACTTGAAATTATGTGAGAATGTCTGTAAAAGTTTGGTTGTTCATGGATTATCACATGAGGCAGATGAACTTATGCTAAGATTTGTTGAAAGAGGAAAGATCTCTCCCAAGAATACAAAAGAAACGCAGATATTTTCCGCTCATGATGAAAGCCTGCGACCATGCTAACAAGGTATTTCTGTCTCATTTACAGGGTTGAATTTTTGACGCGTAAAGTTGAATCCATTAAAATACAAATATTTTGAATTTTTGGCCCTCACAACAAAATTTTTTAATCTTTAATTTTCTTATTTGGTGTAATAAAAGGTCTATTTAGAAGGAAATTGTGTGAATGCACCTTTAATATATGTCGATTATATGCTCGTTAAATGGAGATTTGATTTGCAAGTGAGCAAGAACGTTGTGTAAATGCGGAGGCTTTTAATGAATGCCCTGTTATAGACTACCCTAAGTCATGATCATTCCACTACTGTGTCAAATTTAAACTGTTACTAAGTTTAGTAAGTGTTAGTTTTCTAAATGCATGGAGGATATCAAGGTGTTTTACAAGCGACTAACTGATGATGTAAAAACTGTTGCAGGCTATGGGTATGCTGGTTCCGCGGGTATTATTTGCATTCATTTTTTTATTTCTGCTAGTCTCTTTGAATACCATGCACCTAATGATATTAATCTACCGTCAAATGGCGAAGGTAACTTTCCAATAAGTTAAGTTAAGGTACTAGTTTATTAGTCACAAATAACTGCACGTCTCTTTATTTGGAGATGTTTCAAACAAATATTTCTTAATTTTCACTTAGTTATCGTTGCAAATATGCCATTACATTGATTTTGCCAATAAGCGACTAAGCGTTTGATGGGTATTTTAAATTGTTTTTGAATAGTTGAAGATTTAACTAAACTGTGTTGTGGGACATTGCATCTATTATGGGACAGGAGTAAAGCATTTTATGCACTAATAGCTGGAAAAATGGTAGGTTGGGTACCCAGTTATGGGTTGAATTGACCTGCGGCACCCGTCAACACTTTTTGTCCATATTTTTTTATTTTATAAATAATTAATAATTTACGATAACTAATAGAAATTAATACCATGTAATTTGTTAATTGAACAGAAACAGAAAAAATGAAAAGGAAACTAGGAATTGATCTTCAATAATATGAAATAGGATGAATAAATACTGAAGAAGCGTCTGCGTCTGTGTCTGTGTCTGTGTCTGTGTCTGTGTCTGCGTCTGCGTGCCCGTACAACAAACACTCCTAATTTTTTATAAAGTTAGAAGTTTTCTGCCAGCTGCTTATGCATTGTTAGGTTTGTATCTTTTCCAAATGCTTTCAACACCTTGCCACACAATGGAAATTAACAGAAATAAATTTAAATGTTTGTCAATTCATTAAGCAGACTATATATAATGAAATGGCAACGGTATTTCTCATTTGGCCATCAGTGTTGTTTACTTCTTTTACCGTAGTTGGAAACTTCAACTCAAAAGCACCCACGCATTTATGTTCTTTTAGGTTCTTGGACCAATTGCATAACCACCATTAACATAAAACTGTAAACAACAAATGAACATGAGAAGTTTTAAGATAAAGTCCCAAACCATGAACTCATGATTGCGTGTAAACAGCTTATCCGCTTTTCGAATTCGATTTTGACATTCCCTAATTTATCATTTGACCAACACCCATATGTAAGCTGACATTCCCTAATATATCTTTTGACCAACACCCATATATAAGCGGGTGGCTTCTTACGAGGACTATTTCGACAGAGATGTGAGGTAAGTTTACATAGCTTTTTATGTTATGATATTTTTATTTTATTTTTTTACCATCTGAACTTGGACAGCTGGACTTAATAACAAACAATAACTGTTGGTAGGCTCGATGGCTAGTTCTTGTTTCTGTTAAGCTGGGAGAGCAGGCAGTTTCGTGGGCTGCTGGAAAGTTGGAAAACTAATCGCAATAGTTTACCGACTTAACCTTCCTCCTTAACTGTCTAGAACAGGGTGTTGGAAGCTGCCGCCAAACACAAATTTATTTCAGCCTGATAATGAAGAACCAACAACTTCTGTCAGTCAAGATCTCTCTGAAGCATAGAAGCACATCCAACTCTATCGTGGTTGGCTTCTAACGTTGTGGTTTCACGCCAATGTAATGCTACTACATATGTAATGCACACCATTGATAGTTGGGTAATATACAATCACCTGATGTAGTCAAAGATGCAAATCACCAAACTGTGGCAAAACTGGGACCTTTAGCTGAATACATAATTTTAGAAATCAGGGAATATCCAGTATGATCATCCAAATGCTATCATGATTAATTAGATTAGATTAGAGATCAAGTTCTAAAACAAACCATAAACTAAATTAAAATTTGAAACAATTAACACACAACAAATGTAATCACAAATCTAAAAACATGAAACAATCAAACTATAACAAATGGAAAACAATTTCACATACTTGATAGCGATCTACGAGAACTTAAGTGAAATTTATTGGTGTCGATTGACGTAGAAAACAAGAGCGATTTTCTGACTGGATATTAAGTACATCGGAAGAAAGAGGAGGTTGTGGCCGGAGAAGAAGGGTGGTTAGGATAGAGACTCAATAATGAATCTATGTATATAGAGATTTGATGTAATAGATGCTCTAAATTATGGAGATGGAGAAAGAGTTGGAGATTTGGATGGAGAAGTAATTATGTAAAATTCTCTAAGTTATGGATATAGAGATAGAGACTCCATTATCATTTTATTTTTTCTTAAAAATTTGGTATTATTTAGGTAAATGTCTTAAAGTTTCTCTCGTCTTTCTCTTTGATTTTGATTATGCTAGAATAGGATGTCTATGACTCGAACTGTCAAAACACAATTCTTTTTTCATTATGTGTAAAGCATAATGCCCCTCTAGTCAAAGTCATAATATATAACATGATTATTATTGTACAATGTATTGTCCCATGATATGTTGATTAGAAAATAATTATTGATGAAAAAGATTGGTTAAATGATAGTACAATGGTCATCGGTGCATTGAATCTTGTATAAAGAGGAAAATGAGAGAGATATAATTTATCTTCTTATTAAGCGGATAAATTAGAGTGCCCGTATGATGCGGCGGGAAACACAGACACTGTTAGGGTGTGTATGGTTCAGTTATTATCTTCAATCGAAGCCGAAATCAAAGTCATCGGTTAGTTTATTTATTAACCAATTGATTTTCGGTTAATTGGTTCAGTTTATTTAGTTAGATTGGTGGTTTTTTGGTTATGAAATTGAGGCATAAATACATGAATGAAATTGATGCATAAATACATGAAATAGATGTATAATTATAATATATGAAATTCATCAATTGGATGTATAAAAGCTAGAAGTATATAAAAATGTGAAATTACTAGACATTCTTTGAATTAAGAAAAAAGATAAGTTTGAAATCAAAGTACAACTCAATTGAGTAAAAAGTAAACGGCTAGATACAATTACCCTGATAGAAATAGTAATTGCTGATCTAATGAAACGTGAGATTCTATGTTATTGCTTCAAAGGAACATGCTAATTCATATTCATGCATGCTAGAACGGGGTATTTCAATACAATATTGAGGAATGACTAAAGAACTAATATAATAAAAGCAGCAATTAGCTCATTTTTGTTGGGTTTACAACGGTTTAGAGCTAATTACACACCTAATGACCCTTGTTTTGATAATGATGGAAATTAATTTGTGTTATTAATTTGTTGATTATAGATCATATACATTTCTCTATGGGGAAGAAGTTTGGTGACCAACCAAAATATAGAGGTAAAAAAGGTGAGAAATAAATTTATGAAACGATAATTCTTAGTTAAAATAATGGGATATGAATGCTCACCCATTACCCATAAGAATTATATAAAAAGTATTTGTTAGAGTATAACGAGGCTAATTATCACTCCTAATTATAATGAAGATAATAAGAATAACATATTTTATCTACTCAATACTAATATTAAACGGATATGGTTCCAAATTCTTGGGCGGATAAGGTTAACCCATATCCCAAAATGCCCTAAAATAATATATGTTGAATACATAATAGCACGCAGCTAGAATCACACGCGCCAGGAAAGCTCCCTTGCGCAAGTCTGCAACTGCGCACCAGCAATCACTAACTTGGCTTTGGCAAAATTCCTAAGTCATTCCCGCTAATGCGCAAGACTAGGGAGACAATTAGTACAAAAGGACTATCTTGTACGAACCAAAAAGAGCCAAGTGACGTGTGGCAAGAATAAGGCACACGTCCAGCCAATCAGAATGCTCCAGCAAGAATATTCCAACGGCTCAATAACATGTGGCCAATAAGAGCATGACAGCGCAGGTAGTAGGTAACGTCCCACGATCGTGGTTGGCACAAAGGGGACAACAAGTACAATGTCAGCACTAGTCAGTCAATCAGATCGCAAGAAGCCACGTCATCAGCAACTTCCACTAACAGTCAGCGCCAGATGAGACAATAGTACAAAGGGAAATGACAACCAGCCAATCAGAGGCCTCGGACGTGTGACCACTCCCGTAGTGCCACTTGTCCGCAACAAAACACTCATCAACAGAACCATGCCACATGTCGCAGGTTAAGGCGGGTATCTCGTTCCTCTTTCTTATTGCTTAACATAATTTTTGTCCTATACTAATATTGGGCAGGGCTAGTAGAGGTACCCCTAACTGGGTTCAGGCCCACTTCAGGTTAGGGGTTGATGATGACAACCCATGTGAGTCCTATTTAAGGAGAACTTCTTTTCCTTGAATGAAACACTTTGGAATTATCTCCAATACACATGCTCAGTGCGCAACCACAATTTTTATGTCTGTAAACAAGAAGCAACCCTTAGCAGTCACCTTCTTACTCTGAATGCTTTCTTTTCAGGTCATCATAACCATCACAACCTAGACGTTTAGCAAATTATAAACCCCGTGGAATCATCAGAATAGCTATTCTTAACATAATGTTAGAATGATGTTTCTTCACATACGTATTCTATCATAATAGATAATAGGTAATAATTCATAAAACATAACTTTATATACATGACATAAATGCATATTTGATGGTTAAAAAAATATTTTTTTTTAATAAAAACAAGAAGAAAATCTCCCCCTCGGCCCTCACCTCATTTTGGTCTTCGTCAATGAGCATCACCGATTATGAGCAATGGGGCAAGGCAGGGGACAATGTGGGTGGGGGTGGGTGCGACAGGTGCACTTGTGGGGTGAGGCTTTGGCGAATATACAATTTAATTATGCAAAAAAAAATTAATTCAAATTTCTAAATTATTAAAACTCTTGAAATTTGGATAGTTCCCATTCAATTATGCTTGTACAAAAGTGTGACTTATAATTGTATAGCGAACCAGCTATAATTATGTCTCGACCAGGTATTGGAGATCATGATCTAGAGTGTAACCTCAAAACAATAGGTAGAGATTAGATTCCATTAAAAAAGGTAGAGATTAGATTGAGTGTCACTAGGCCCCAATTATAATTCATATAACCTTTTGAAAACAATGGAATAAGAAGAGACATGCATAATGGAGTAAACGATAACCGACACATTTTCGACTTGTTCTTTGTTATGTATTAAACATCACTAGCATAAAATATGTGTTAAAAAATACACCCATATAATCCGTTTTGTTTGTAGCTATGGATGGCAATGGGATATGTATTGGTAATCTCAATCCCATGTTTGTTGTATAACCTGTCTCATACTCGGCTGAATATGCGTCAGAAAGCGGTCATATCCATTGGAAATACCTGTTAGTTTCCTAAAAATATCTGTTAGGAATTTTTGTATAAATTTGCGTTCTAACTATTACAATGAATGAACAATGATAACTTACATATATCATGATCACAATAAAAGTTTAAATATAGAAACATAAAATTTATAATAGTATAAATATCATAAAAAAATATTAGTATCAAACACATTAAAAAATCATTTTTCACATAATAGAACTATTAGCAAACCCATTACTAGACTATGATTGAAGAATAAAAATAATTTTGTTATCTCTAATCTCATACTCACAAAATTAATATCTCATACTTGTCTCATTACTCGTCCTGAATGTTTCAATCTTACCGTTCATGTTTAGGTTCGGGTTCGACCACCATCCCTAACTAACTTTGTGTCATGGCATGTTCCATTAGACTCTAAGAAAAACCAAGTTTGATGTAAAAAAGAAAAGAAAAAGTATAAACAAAATAGCCATGTTATAACATAACCCTTCTCACAAAAAGCGAAACAATTATCATCATCATCACCATCACCATCACCATCATCATAATATGAAAAAAGCAATCTTTATGAAATGTCACTGTTTCCAGGCATGTTAAAACATCAATCATTCCTTTCTTCCTTATGGTCCCATCTCTTTACCTCTCTTTCCACTACCTAAACCACACACACACTCACACACACACACACATTATCCAACCTATTCTCCGGTCACCGGAGCAACCACACCACCACACGATATGGACGAATCATGGCGCATCCGTAACCTTAACAACCTCCCTCCACGTCGCTCACCGGATAACACCACCGTCGGTTACCAACCTTTACATCCTGAAGACTTTGATGACGTGTTCGGTGGTCCACCACGTAGTGTGCTGTGTAGACAGTTCTCCGGTGAAGGAAACTTTACAAGGCCAACTAGCTTAACGTTTGAAGATATATTTAAAAAACCGATTAACAACAGGTGTACGACGGAATATGGAGGGAGGAGTGATCGGACGTTGCCGGAGTTTAGAATACCGGAGAGTAAACAACAAGGAGGAAGGGTGAGTGAAGAAGAGTTTTATAGTGATATATTTGGTAATTCAAGGATGTCTAGATCGAGATCTATATCGCAGACGAATTCGAATTCGAATTCGAATACGAAATCGAAGTCGAATTCGTCTTCGATTTTGAGTTCCGAGGAGTTGAGTCCGTTCCGGCCGGCCGTGGTGGACAACGATGATGTTTCTTTTTCTTCCTTTGCTGCTAAGCTCAGGTACTGTTTTTTTTTTTTTTTTGGGAATTATTATTGGTAATTGCCAGGTTTGCCACTGGCTTTGGTGGTAATTACAACCGATATTTAAAAGTTGGGTGGTTGATGCAAGGGTAAAACGGTAAAATCACTTGCTTTGTTTACATTAGTTAGTTAGCAGTAAGATTGTTATCATTTGGCCCCTTGAGTTTAGACTAGTGTTTCTATTAGGGCTTTGGATGGAAAAGAAGTGTTTGTCATTGGTTTTTCCGTGATAACTTGTGTTTGGTAAAATTCCTAAAAAAAAGTTAATACACGGTTGTGTTTAATTTTTTTCTTGATATTTCGGTATATCTTTTGTTGAAAATGGAGGTGTTTTCAAAATGGATAGTATTATGTTGTGGTTCCAACGGTTAATCGTTGGCCAAAGAAAATAGAGCGAAAACCAGAGTAGAAAATAGAGAGAGATTTAGACTAATTCATAATTTCATTCATAATTTAAACCAACATACCAAGGGCTATTATATAGCCTTACAAATATATATAGAAACGAACCACTAAACCCACTATCCCATTAGTCCTCCTAACTAACATACATGAATTAAGAAAATAACATGCAAAATAAATAAAAGGAAATTGCTAAACTAAAGGTGCATGAACGTGGATTGCTTGGAGATCGTGGGAAACATCGGCACATATCATATTAATCAAGTGTCGATGTCGTGGACCGAACCAATTTGAAACAAATAACATTGGTACTAGTATCAACATCGGTTACGTTTTTAATGTTTTCGTTGGATGTAAAACATTTATCAATGTTCTTTTGGGCATATGACGAGTTTATTACTTTATTATTCTCTTTTCTTTTCCGATTTCTATAGCGAGTGATGTTTACTGTAATGAACCGTTTCATACCAACCGAATTCCTACCGAGTATTGTGATTTGTGAGGGAATAGGAATCCCATTAGTTTATCTATAAAGTGTGCCTCAGTCCCTATTGTTTAAGATTGTTATCATTTTGGTCCACTTGTTTAAAAAAAGTTTATTAGTGTCCCTGTTAGTTTGATGTATTTGCAAATCCTTATAAAAGATTGAATTTTGTGAAGGCCAATAAATGTGTCATCTAAATGGAGCACATCAAAGAAGATGCATGAGGTGCAACAAATGGCAGATTCACCTTGCAATTTTGAGTCATATGAGAGTGACTACATACACAAATTCAAAGGCTGTTATTCTGGATATTCACAACTGGTTTCATCCCCTGAAATTACTACTTTTAGACCTAACTCATATGCAAGTGTCAAGGAACCAACTGAGGATCTGCAAGTCAACTCTCCGGCTTCGATAGTTTCCTCATTACATCAGGATGAAGCGGATGAAACAAGCACGGTCCATGAGGAGGAGGAGGAGGATGATGATGAAGTTATGAGCTCCTATGTTATTGAAATAAATCCTAGTAAAACTAAGGAAAAAATTGGCGAATCGCATGGAGTAGATGAAGCAATTGCTTGGGCTAAACAAAAGTGCAAAGCGCGTAATTTAGAGAAAGATTGTAACAAAAGAGAAGATGATGAGCATCAGTGTCCTCCAGTAGAAGGTGATGAAACAAATAATCCGTATTATTAATTTACTAATTTGCCAAAAACTAATAAACATTTGAACATTTTATTATTAGTAGTACAGTTATATAAGGCACATCCAAACACTATCTCCTATATGTGCTGATTTATAAAGTGCATTTTAATTATTTGTTTTGCAGAAATGGCGGGAGCAAAGAACGTCCCTGAAGTGCAAATAGGCAGACATGGATCAACAGAATCATCTTCAGTAAATATTTTGGAAGATCATTTACAAGAACTGGAAAAAGATGTAAGCCCAAGTAAACAGGTAAAATTTATAACTTAAACATATGACTTGTATATATTCAGCATATATTCTGCGTAAATTGGTTTCCTTTTTAACGTCGTTTATTTATGTATCAATACAGATGGAACTAGAATTACTGGATGAGGATATAAAATTGTGGTCAGATGGGAAAGAACAAAACATCCGGTTGCTTCTATCAACACTACATCATGTAAGTAAATATTTAAAGGTAATTGTAATTCATATGTCATAAGTCTTATTAAACTTTTGATCTTGCCTCAATGTAGATTCTATGGCCAAGTAGTGGCTGGATCATGGTACCTTTAACAGACCTCAAAGAGAGCTCCAATGTAAAAAAGGCTTATCAGAAAGCGCGATTATGTCTGCACCCTGACAAACTGCAACAAAGAAGCGCCACAATTCCACAAAAGTATGTTGCCGAGAAGGCATTTCCAATCTTACAGGTACTCGAAGATGTTTGTTGATCATGTTTTTTTTTATATGTTTTAAGATGTTTGGACTGTTATATCCATGTGGGACGAATTGTTACAATTCATGATGATTTTTTTAATGTTTTGTTTTTATTAGGATGCATGGGCTGCTTTTATATCCCAAGATGTTTGTTCATCTATTAAATGAGAGAACAAAAAACAGATGCAAGAAATTGCATGGACATGTTCATATCTAAAGGAAAAAACGAGCTTCGGAATATGAACTAAGAACTAGCGGCGTTGGTGTGTTTTTGGTGGACGACGATGGTAAATGCAGAAGATATAGAAAAAACAGAGTGTTTGCTTGTATTAAGTGAGGATTCTGACATGTTAATTATAATTTTTGTGGTTTTCTTTTCTTCTTATTCTTACTTTGAGAGTGTTGTATGGTATTTAGTTCGACCAGTAATTAAAATAAATAAATAAGTGTGAATGATTTTGTATCCATTGTATAAATTTATTGGCTTTTGATTTCAGATAATTTTTTTCAGTAAAGTCTTAAAGGCAATCTGCAATTGGGGCTCATTGATGTTAAATTTGGGACCATTGATGTTAAATTCAGATGCCTATCACTAGAAACTTTATCAGGGACCATTAATTTTATATTCAAATGCATGTCATTACAAACCTCAAGGACCATTGATGTTAGATTAGGTAAGTCAAAGGTCCTACATGTACATTAGATTGTGAGTAACCAACCTCATCCAAAAAATCATCCAACCACCAATGAATGCATTTCCAACTTAACTATCCACCTCATCTCTTTTTCTACAAGATAAATCATAAATATATATGCAGCTTATTACCCAAATGACCCATTACCGTACCAATACCCCCCCCCCCCCCCCCCAAAGCATGGCAGCAGCGACGGCGGCCGCGGTGATAGCATTCCACTCATATTCTCCTCAAGAGCAACAGCAGCAAGCACATGCACAACAATCAACAGACACCCTTCAACTTTCGAAGAAACCGAAATCCCTCCTCAATAAAAATCCTCTTTACACTCAAGTCCACACAAAACTATCCCTGCAGTTTAAAGAAAAGATCATATGCCTTGAAGTTATGGGTATTGATTCAGGCAAAGCACTCTCTTTAAACCCATTGATCCATTCAACCACTCTAACTTCCATCCAATCCATCATAACATTCCTTAAATCTAAAGGGATTCAACAAAAAGATCTTCCAAGAATCATTGGCATGTGCCCCAAGATCCTCACCGCCAGCATAACCGACGAACTCATTCCAGTTTTCAGTTTTCTATCGCGTGATCTCAATGTCCCAGATCACAATTACAGAAAAGTGATCAATAAATGTCCAAGATTACTTGTTTCGGGTGTCGAAAATCAGCTAAGACCTGCTCTGAATTACCTAAAAAGACTAGGCTTTCGGGATTTAAGAGCTTTAGCCTATCAAGATTGTGTGTTACTAGTGTCAAATGTGGAGAACACATTAATGCCGAAATTGGATTACTTGATCAGCTTAGGATTTCGTAAACCGGAGGCGATTGAGATGGTTTTGAGGTGTCCTGGGCTGTTCACTTTCAGTGTTGACAACAATTTTAAGCCGAAATTCGAGTACTTTGAGAAGGAAATGAAAAGGAACATAAATGAATTGAAGGAATTTCCACAGTATTTTGCATTTAGTTTGGAGAAAAGGATAAAGCCTAGACATTTGGAGGCTGTTGAATGTGGGGTTGAGATTCCTCTGCCACTTTTACTTAAAACCACTGATGAAGAGTTTGCAGAGTTGTTGAGGCAGAAAAACATATCAAACAATTTGTAAATTCTTCATTTTTTTTGCCAAGTATTAGAAGATGGCTAATGTTTATTGCAATTGTTCTGCAATTTTAATGAGCTGTTGAAGACTGTGTATCAAAATAAGAACCCTAATAATAATAACTGTAGTATTATTACATTGCAGAGTTTATAGTTTAAACTTTTTATAAGTTATGGGGGTACAATGCAGGGATCAAACAAGACAGATCCACATTCGAAAACGATCAATCTTTTATACAGGAAACAAAAGAGAAACATATTTGACTTCTCAGTAACCATCCAGAATCCGATTACGAAGGTGGTGGTAGCACGGGAGCACCTGCTACAAATGAAGAAATCAAATTAGCGCTTCTGCAGATAAAAAGGAAAAAGATTAAAAAAAACACATCAATCTGAAAAGAAATCAAATTTTCCAAACTAACCGGTTAAATTTCCATTTGCCTCCTCTTCAGTTCTCCACACGATGTCCTTCAATCCAGTTGAAAGGTTCTTGTAAAACTACATAATCAAGAAAGAGATATAAGGTCACAAAATAGAAGGAAAAAACCATGTGTGTAAAAAAACAGACTTTTATCCTGAAGCGTGAGCAGGTATATAGATTTACCTTATGAAATTCCAATGTATCCCCTCCAGCTTTGCGGACCTCAACCATATACAACGAAGGTGCTACTTCAAAGATCTAAGAAACAACAATATGGTTCAACGGTAACACAAACAATTAAGGTTTTAAATGTGATTAAAAGACACTAAAATTGTACAATGACAATCTAACCCTAATAACATGATTTTAGTAGGTTTTATGCATTGTGGATACACTTTGACCCCAATCAACCCGTTTTCATCTTCATTAATTTTTTCAAGTGTACCCTTTGACCCGTTCAAGGTAAAGTATAACCCAACTTGACCAGTTTATCCATTAATGGGTCTCAACTGCCAGCTGCCACTAGTAAATTTAAACATATATCTTTTTGCGTAAATGAGAAGACGGATTACGAAGAAAATATACCTCTGTTGCAACAGACAAGTGGCCCTTACGTCCAGTCTTTTCGCCTTGAAGTTTCAGCTAAAGTGCAAATAACACAGGTGGTTTAAACATTAAAGCTTCCAAAAATGGAGCAACTGTAACATAAAGAAAAAAAACATGTTCTATCACCTTGTAATTATTTTTCTTCACATCAAATCCTAAAGGTGTAGCAGCTTCTTCTATTTTTGAAATAATCTCATTGGCAGGACATTTTGATGTAAATCTTGTTTCACGATTCACAAGCCCCTGATATTTCATTTATTTCGAGTCAATAAACTTTTTTTAAGATAACACAAATTAGACAGCTAAAAGCAAAAACCATTTATTCAAAGATTAGAAATTTACAGCCGTGGGCTCGTAAACATATTAAAATTTTACAAATATTAAAAAGTAATAATGATATAATCAAAATTCTAAAACCAATAGAAAAACTGAAAAACATTAATAAATACCATCTGTTTTTCAAAAAGAGAGCTGAGATTTAGGCCCTGGGATTTAGAAATAAGCTCAAAGGCGTTCATAGTGACGGGATGTGCAGGCCGTTCATCTCGCTTCTCCACAACAAGAACTGCAGAATCCTATATGACAAAAGAGATCATTAAGCATCATCAAAAGGGTATAACTGTAAATTAATAGGCGAGTGAAATTACCCCAGCTTCATTGAAAATAGCATCTACATCAGCTAGACTAACATTCTCTTGTTCAAACTTAGGGGGCACGTATCCTTTCTTAAACCATTCATTTTCAATGACTTCAGCTGTTGTGATTCGCTGTCACAAACATAATGTTCATATGATCAGTTACAAATCTACTAAAACAAATATATGCGATAATTTGAGACATTTCCAATGAACATTGATGTAATTTTCATGTGACAGTTGATCATGCAAATAATTTGTATAACTTAATACTGTTTTTATGATTTTGTAATTCTACTTCTGTGTTTTTGGCATGTCTTTATGCGTATGCACGTTTCCAAAGCTTAATGAAGATAGTATCGCATCTGAAGTTTCTCGACAATAAATTAAACACATGCCAAAAACATCAAAATCAGAGTTTATCTCAATTAGTTTCTATGCACTTAAGAACCATGGATAAATTTCATAACTTTTAAGGTTTAAAGCAAGAACCGGAAAACATACCGTCACAGGATTAGGATCCAGAATCCTTTTAATTAGCTTCTTTGCACTTGAGGAGAACCATGGAGGACAAGCGAAGTCAGCCTTAAATATCTGCAAGCAAACAGCTCATTTGTTTTTTAACAAAACTAGGAAACAAAAAAAAGAAAAAAAAAAAAGAAAAAGTAACATATCAAGTTTTGATCATAACTAGAAAAAAAAAAAGATGCAAATAACACAAGAATACCTTCTTGTAAAGGGCCGTAAGGTTTGCATCTTCAAAAGGAAGGTATCCAGCCATAAGAACAAAAAGAATTACACCACATGACCATAAATCTGCCTTAGCTCCATCATAACCCTTGTTGTTGATTACCTAGTGGAGTAAATAACCAAACCGTAAGAACAATTACTAAATGATTCATAAATTATTTATATGTGTAACTTACCTCGGGAGCAACATAATTAGGTGTTCCGCACGTTGTGTGTAATAGGCCATCTTCCTACAAGAAGAATGTCAAGAAATTGGGTTCAATTTCCTCGTTTTATTTTGAGATATCTAAGAATTTGAATCGGTAGAGC
Source organism: Ambrosia artemisiifolia (assembly GCA_032199755.1). Lineage (NCBI taxonomy): Eukaryota > Viridiplantae > Streptophyta > Magnoliopsida > Asterales > Asteraceae > Ambrosia > Ambrosia artemisiifolia. The sequence goes on from CM063513.1 coordinate 11,827,295, forward strand.
ATACTATCAACGTTCACATCTCGTATATAAAAAATAACTTACTCGCACTTGTTGTGGCAATGCACTCAAGCCAAAATCAGAAACCTTGAGACATCCACTTGCATCCAATAGTAAATTTTCAGGCTGCAAAAAATAAATAAAACCTTAATCGTCAAGGCTTGCTTAATTTATCAATATTAAATGTGGAAAGATCAGCAGGTTTGTGTTGAGATGATCGTTTTTCCCGGTCAAAACAGTCCGAGAAGGGTCAGGTTGACCCACAACAGTCTCCTGTCTATTTTAGTATTCTTTATAAATATTCAACGTGTTGACTAGTATTACAAAAGCATTTTGCTACATCTAACTCTTTGAAATAAATACTTGTGAAGGTTGTATACATCAAAATAGACTCTAGAAACTTTCAAACCATTTGACCCATTCAGTCCATCTTCCTTTTAGCTGATTTAATGGTTCAGCCTGTTCGATATGAAACACAGCCCGGCCGATTCATTAGTATATGAGAAAAGAATCACAAAGACGACCTTGAGATCTCTATGGAAAACACCCCGACTATGGCAGTAATCAACTGCATTAACGAGCTGCTGAAAATATTTCCTTGCTTCATCTTCTTTAAGTCTGCCTCTAGTTGCCTTAAAATAAGTCATAATATCGTATTAGCAAAGCCCGTTGTGAAAGCCATGAAAAGTTCAAAGGCACCATAAACTTACAACTTTGTCAAATAGTTCACCACCAGTCACAAATTCCAAAACAATGTATATTTTTGTCTTGCTCGCCATAACCTACAATAAAAGACTTTAATCACACATTTATCGTGATTCATAACGCATGCACGTGTAACACTAACATATGTGGTTTAATGTGAAGAGCCTAATTTATGACAAGCAACTATTAAATAGTACTAGAGATACTTATCTCAAGTAAATTTGCAAAAAAGAATCGTTGCTAGATCGATAAAGATACGATGATTGTTACGCATAAACATGCACAATTAATGCGAAGATCTTAATTTCTATCAATTGAATAACTAACACATAAATTACCACAAAACCTGATCTTGACATATACAACAACAAAAACAACCGTGCCGAGTATAATCCCACATATTGTCGAGCTACTGGTAGGGTCTGGGGAGAGTGGGATATAGGCAAGTCTTATCCCTATCCCAAGGGATAGAGAAGGAAGAAGATTTACCCATGAAACAACTCAACAAATCAATACGGGCAACAAATACTTCATATGAAGTTTAACAACAAAAGCAAGTACAACTAATACACATACTAATGACTAACTAACCTCAAACATACGAATCACGTTCGGGTGTCTGATCAGTTTCATAGTCGAAATCTCCCGTTTAATCTGCAAATCCCCAAAACAAACATTACACAAGCTACATAACAAGTAAAAATACTAAACAACAAACAATAAACAATCTAATCATCTTCCTAACATTAATTCAACCTAATTATCCCACAACAAAGTCAAATCAATCCAAGAATTGAAAAGGGTCAACGCCAAATACCTGAGTGATCATCTTATGCTTAAGAACTTTCTCTTTATCAAGAATCTTGATCGCAACATTCTCGCCCGTCTCAACATTCCTAGCAAACTTCACCTTAGCAAAAGTCCCTTCACCAAGGGTCCTTCCTAGTTCATATCTTCCTACCCTTGTTCTAGAAGGCCTTGAAGACGCCATCTTTTCTTAATCTTTTTTTTCTTTTTCTACCCTAATTATCAAAGCTCCCCCCCTTTTTTTATTAATCTTTTTGTATACAGAAATATACAGGTATATTCCTATGAATCCCTCCAATAAAGTTTTAATCTTTTTTATACCCAAATGAAAGTAAATATACATATACCATCCATTCTCCTAAAAGAATCTCTTTTTGGGTATTTTTTTAATTTTTATTTGAGATCAGGATCTTTTCTTTTTACAAGGTTGCCAAACTTGAGATCTTGCTACACGCATCTTCCCTAAATTGATTAAAAAAAAGGAACACTAAAAGAATGAATTAACCTTTGTTTGAAACGCCTTCAAAGATCATTAGGATGAGATATTGATAATATTATTATTACAAGACAAGAAAAAAGAAGCAAACATTAAAGAAAATTAAATAAAATCAAGATTGTGAAATTTTGGGGAATTGGGGTTGTGGAAGAAACAAAAAAATGGACCGCGATACCAAGGGTTGACGAATATAGTGAAACAATAATGGCGTATTTATTATTTATTATGACATGAATTCATATTTGTATGCGTTCTTCCCCAGAACAACCTTGTAGGCAATCTAATATTTATTTAACTAGATTATACCCCGGGAACGTCTCGGGGTTGAATAGGCATATTAATTTTACATATGAAATAGAATGATGCGCTTTACAGTTACACGCATGAAAGCTTCGGATAGTAGCTAACCTAAAACAATTAAAAATATATCTCCAATGTTAACGCCTAACCTTAAACAATGTATAACTCTAATATTAATATCTAACCTAAAACAATTAATAACCCCAATGCTAACGCATGTTGAAAATAGAATTCATATTTACTGATTTGAACATAATTAGTGTCTTGCCTACACATGATTAATGATTTACCTGAACACTTTGTTTTTTTTTCCTGTTTGAACTAAACCCAACAAAAATAGTCGTTCTTTTTCTCCGTTTTTTATATAGCACTATGGTACTCGTTGGAAAGATAATAAAACGTTCGTTAATTTGGTGTACTTTTTTTCTTTAAAAAATCTCGTATATAAAAGATATTAACGTATAAAAATTATGGGAGGAAACATAAGAGAGAAAAATCTAATTTTATTTTTAAATTATTTTTTCCTAAAATATCTCAATGCCACATGGGATGACACATGGCACACTCAATTAGGAGAATGCCTCTTTGAATGCCATGTCATTAAAATGGCTTTGGTTTATTATATGTATAGATAATACCGACTCGAAAAGTCGAAGTTATATAAATTTTTTTGTTTAACGTTATTTTACTACTTTTGGGAAAAATAACGTTAAAAACGACGGACGGTTAATCATGCATCATGTGGTGGCGTTGATAGCCAAAAGACAAAGGGCTACATGCATTGATCGGGTTTGTCCCGATTGCTAAGTGTTCTGTGCCTTATGTCCAAGGCTTGATACCAAATCACATCGAGTCGGGGGTCTCACTGGAAGCAGCCTCTCTATTCTTAGGGATAGAGGTAAGGCTGTCTACATCTTACCCTCGTCAGACCCTACCTTAGCTTTGCTATAGGTGGGATTAACTGAGTATGATGATGATGATGTATTCTATATAGGTTATATCCTAAGTTTTTTTTTAAATACACGAATCTAATATTAAAACAAAACTAAATTATACCCTCGGAACGTTTTAGAGTTGAAAAATCTAATATGACATATCAATTTTACATATGAAATACAATGATGCGCTTTACATTTACATGCAGGAAAGTTTCGGGTAGCACCTAACCTAAAACAATTAACAATGTATCTCCAATGTTAACGCCCAACATTAACAATGTATAACTCTAATATTAATACCTAACCTAAAACAATATACAACTCCAATGCTAACACATGTTGAAAATAAAATTCATATTTACTGATTTTAACATAATTAGAGGGTGTTTGGGATTGAGTTTCAAAACAACTTATTGACTTATTGGCTTTCCAAGAAGCCAATACGTCAATAAGTTGTTTGTGTAACCCAAAAGCACTTTATGTTTTGACTTTTGGCTTTTAATGGTGAAAAAATTGTTTTTGAGAAGTTAGAAATCCGGACTTTTGGCTTTTGACTTTTGGAAAAAATTACAAATGTACCACCCATACAACCAATATTCACAATAAGTTAAGCGAAACACTTAAAAAAAACAAACACTTTTTTAAAACCCCTTTTTTCAAAAAGTCATAAGCCAATAAGCACTTCTGGTCAAAAGCACTTTTGCATTTCCAAACTCATTCCCAAACACCTTCTTAGTGACTTGTCTGTACATGATTAATTAATTAATTAAAACACTTTGTGTTTTTTTTCCTTTATGAACAAAACCCCACAAAAAATAGTCATATTTTTTCTCCGTTTTTTATATAGCACTATAGTACTCGTTGGAAAGATAATAAAACGCTCGTTAATTTGGTATAATTTTTTCTTTAAAAAATCTCGCATATAAAAAATATTAACGTTTAAAAATTATGGGAGGAAACATGAGAGAGAAAAATCTAAATTTGTTTTTAGATATTTTTTGGGTAAACTGCCAAAATCGTCCTTATGGTATGATGAAAAATGTCACTTGCGTACAAACTTTTGTTTTTTTGTCGTAATCGTCCTATGGTTTCACCTTTTTGTCTAAATCATCCCTGACACTAACTTCATCCAGTTAGTGCCAGTTAAGTCAGGGGCATTTTTGTCAACTCAGGTATTATACTTTTTTTTGCTGAAATCGCCCCTCCCCAATTTTAGTTAATATTTAAAATTTAAAGTGGGTCCCACCCCTACCCCACCCATTTCATCATCTCCACTCTAACCCTACCACCACCCATCTCCACCTTTCACCACCACCACCATCCACCAACCATCTCCACCTTTCACCACTACCACCCATAAAGTTGATAAACTAGCAACCCACAAACCATGAATTAGTCCTTCCTTCTATATTCAAGAATTAGTCAGTCCACCACACCATTTTTATTATCATTATTCTTCCCGATTCAAAGCTTTCTTTCTTCCACACGCTTCTCATGTTTATTTCATCAAACATGTATGTAGATAACAATAATTATAATCATCCTCTTCTCCTCATCCATCCATAATTAGGTATTATATCTCCTCACCATTAATTAATTAATTAATTAATTAATTAATTGATGCTTGCTTATCTTCCCAAACACTTAACATGCTTCACATATTCCCTCGACATCACAACCACCAACCCCACCATGTCCCCACACCTCACCCCACCCCAACACCACCATAACTGCCGCATCAGGCCGATGGGTGCACAGACGGGGCAACCCCTTGTCCCATCCTTCTCCCCCGTCTCCATCGTCCCAACACCGCCCCCCACCCCCGTCTCCCCCAGAACGCGAGGGACGCACCAATCAGCATGAACCACCAATCACCTTCTCCCGTTTCCCCAGTCTCCCCCGTCTCAACACCGCCCCCCCCCCCCCCCCGTCTCCATACCCAATAGTCTCACCATTGCCACCACAACTGCACCACCATAGAAACACCACTACATCATAAACAACCACCATCACAGCCAACCGAATCTCTCTCTCTCTCTCTCCCTCCCTCTTTCTCTACTCTAACCCCACCACCACCTATCTCCACCTTCCACCACCACTACCCATCTCCACAACACGACGTCTACCTTCTCTTCTAGATCTACGTTCTTCGATAACATATTGGTTTCTCCATCTCTAGTGAACCTATACGCCTGCTTTGTTCTCCATCTCCGGTGGTGGCAGTGGATGGTGGTGTGGTGTCAGGTCGTGGTGATGGTGTGTGGCAAGTGGAGAAGAAGGGATTCCATCAACACACATTGAACGTTCTGTACGAAATGAAACACAAAATTGGTGTGTCTTAGTGTGTTTAGGAACGCAATTGAAGGTCTCAACACACGAATGATGTCACTGATTAACAAGCAGATCGTTGTAGAACAATAAACAATGTAATGGTTGATAACTCTGCTGATTTTGAATGTTTCTGATAGAAAGAGGGGGTGGTGAAAGGTGGAGATGGTTGGTGGGTGGTGGTGGTGGTGAAAGATGGAGATGGGTGGTGGTGGGTTAAAGTCGAGAAGATGAAATTGGTGGGGTAGGTGTAGGACCCGCTTTAAATTTTAAATATTAACTAAAATAGGGGAGGGACGATTTCAACAAAAAAAAAAGTATAATACCTGAGTTGACAAAAATGCCCATGACTTAGCTGGCACTAACTGGATGGAGTTAGTGTCAGGGACGATTTAGACAAAAAGCTGAAACCATATGACGATTATGATAAAAAAAAAACCCACAAGTTTGTACTCAAATGGCATTTTTTCACCAAACCATAGAGACGATTTTAGCAGTTTACCCTATTTTCCCCCCTAAAATCACTTAATGCCACATGGCAAACCCAAGGGGGAGGATGCCCCCTTTTAGTGTCATGTGGGATTTATTTGCTTTCAATTATTATAATAGATAGACATGTGTTAAGATGTAACATAAAAATTAATGTACTGTATTATAAGAAAACAACAATTTTAATCATGTGAATAAGAATAGAAATGCATATAAAAGAGAGCATATATGTATGGATAAGGTGCAAAAGCAACAATTGCAAGGCGTGGTTAAGACGGTGGTCTTGAAGTTGTAGTTTTTTTATCAATAAAATATTAAATGGTTTTAATAAGTAAAAATATAAAAGAATTAGTTAAGAAAAATAATATTAAATAAATAAGACATAAACGTGAAATACATTGAACACAAATTTGGAGGGAACACTACCTTAAAAAAATTCCCACAAGAGCTTCCAAATTTCACGGTAACTACTTCACAAATTTCAGACTGTTACCATGAGGGTAGTCGGGTACCAACACCATTTGGTGGTAGTGCCTCATCCCCCTTGGTTACCTAATTGGTACAAAATAAAATATAAGTGAGTTAATTGAAACAAACTTAAAAGTTGGTTACTATAGTACAAAGTTTTCCCCATGAAAAATCTTATATAGAGAGAGACCAAGTATATACAAGAAACCTTGTTTTTTTAAGAAACTCTCAAAAACCTATCTTGTGACCAAGATTAATCCACATCACTCACAAGATTCAGTAATTTTAAATATAAGGGAAATATAAAAAGACTAAAGTAACCCTAAATAGATTAATACTATATTTGTTAGTAGGTGATGTGGATTAATCTTGGCAGACGAGATTTTGAAAGTTTTTTAAAAAAACAAAATTTCTTGTATATACTTATCCTATCTCTACCATCATAGATTGTGCATACTATCATAATGTGGGTACTCCATAAGCATACACAAACTATCATGTTAGCATCACATCATATTTCTAAACTTAAAAAAAAACCTCAAATTTCCCACAATGTAAAGTCTTCACAAATCCCAATAAAATATTAGACTGTGTGTTGTGGACACAAGAGCGACCAGGTGTGAGCAGCGACAATGCCCCACACTAACCTGACGTGAGCAAGCCAACGCGAGCAGGCTCACAACGAGAAGAAAGGAATCTGTGTTAGACTTGCAGGCTGTGGTCGTGTCGGTACTCACCCCCAACCACAACAACCTGACGTGACTAGGTTACTTGAGAGTCATGTCGATGGCTCGCGACAGTGCTCACCGTGAACCACAACGTATAGCCTTATATGTGTGTGTGGAGGGTTCCACCATGTGTGGCTGAGTCTAGAATTATGGACAAAAAAAATGCAAACTTCAATTTTAAACGTGACTCAGGGTGGATGGGGTAGTCTGTGATGGTCACCTCGCAATCGTTGTGATTCATCACTACACCGGCCCATCACATTAATCATGCCCGCGATAGAATTATAACATGATCAGCATCACAGTCTGCTGGCTGGTGGTTAGCCGTTAGCCAACGGTCGAAATATTTAAAACAAAACCCAAAAATTAATTTTACCCCACTGTAAATACACATATTCACCCCATTTTTTACACACAATAATTCTTCTCATCTTCGCAAACAAATACACAATTCTTCTCATCTTTACAAAACAAAAAATCACACACAATAATTCTTCTCATCTTCACAAACAAATATGTAGGAAGACTTCGCTAAAATCGACTACGCTACCGAGGTCGGCGTGGATTTTACGCTCATTTCGGCGTGGCGAATGCTACGCAACAAATTTTAGGTTTTATATTTTCTAGTATTTTTTATTTGATGCAAGTTTTTTTATTTTTTTTATTTCACGTAAGGTTTTTTATTTAATGTAATGTTTTATTTTTTGTTTAGAAAAAAAAAGTTTAGTGTGATTGTATCATTCCACTACTAGTGTTTTGTGATGAATATGATGTGGTGTGAGGAAAATAAGATGGCAAAATTGTATTTGGTGTAATAGTGTGACGGGGTAATAGAATCACCCACCACCCCATCCACCCTCACAATGTTGATCTTTGGTTTGATGAAAGCAGGTGAGTGCCACATCATCCGGACTTTGGCATTTCATGCACATTACGGGTGTTTTACACTATATCTATACTACATTATAAAGGAGGAGAGATGGTTAAAATAGTCACTTCATGTCAATTTTAAGATGGCATACAAAAGGTCACAAGGTAAACAACTATATTTTTACGAAATCCTTCCCTTTATGCCATATGTGCAACATTTGATTACAATTGTACAAATGACTAATGCAAGTCATATCTATTATTATTATTATTACATTATTAAGACGTGTCCTTCTATTTTGTTTAAGACGCCAGTTACCATCATCAATGCTTCACATCAATTGCCTTGCCTGAACCATTGATTGCGTGAATACATATCGACTCCATAACCCTTCTATTAAATAAGATAGAAGGAGAGAAATTAATAGAGCGAGAATGATTGAAATTGGAAATTCGGTTCATCCAGGTATGCATCATCTTGATATCTCATTTTTCTCTCATCAAAATCGCATCCTAGAATTATCTTAGGGGGTGTTGCTTGAACTGTCGACGTTCCAAAGGGTTCATCAATCAAATTCCATGATAAAGGTAACATAATTTTTTTATGGGCTTTGCTGGAAGGTGGTTAAATTAGGAGGAATTGACTTAGTGTTGTAGCGTGCAGGGTGTGTGATGGTCTGGTTTGATGTTTGTTTGATTTGATTCTGTAAATGCTATATCGATATTGGATGAAGCATTGCCGATTGATCCGAAGAATCATGATCCCTTGTGGTGTATGGTCAATGCACAAACTTCATATGCTTTTTTGACTCAGCTTATGATATCTTGAAGCAAAGGGTTATTTTGATCGCGTAACTGAATCGGTGGTCGAGTTCGTATTTTGATTACTCATTTCTTTTCATTTGGACTTAGGTGCATCATGGGGAGAAAAAAAAGGCTTCATTACCCTTCACACACTACATTATTGGAGATATACCTAAGACCATCTTCAGATATATTTAATAATTTCATATTACTGTTAAATTTTGCAGGTTGCAATGGGTTTGCAAAGAAAATCCTTTGGCACCAGTTATTGGAAGACTTGGGTTGCCTTTATACCATATCGTGGAGAGGTGAAAAGGTTTATTACTTTTTTTATATTTAGTGTATGTTAAGCCTATTTAAAGTTTGATTGTATGATGGGAATAAGTGAGACCCTGAGATGCAGATTGTGTATTAAGACAGATACATTATTGCAAAACATTTGAATAATTATTGACAATGCTAGATATAAGCTAATGATTATTTTACGTGGAACTATTTTTCATAAAGCTAAAGATGCTACGTATCTTTAGACATCATCAACACAGCCGATGGCAATCTCAGATAGGCCGCGTAACTAGAAACAAGGATCCTTATCTTGGGGCATTGAGTAAGTTACTTTAAACTCTTCGACAATTATGACTTTTAAGATTAAGCTCAAAGGTGCTTTTGCCAACAAAAGAAGGTTGATTTCAGTTTTCTTCTCATTTATGTCTTGTAACATTTTTATTTACATTCTCCATAAAACATTTTTGAACTCAGAAATCTCTTTGATTTTTCCCAATAGTATGTATTTATTATTGATGGGTACATGATGTTTATACAGTAGGAGACTAAAAATATTAGTGCCTTTGGAATTGGTAGTTAAGTAGGCACTAGATGTTGCAAGCGGAATGGAGTATGTGCATGGACTTGGATTAATTCACAGGGATTTGAAGCCAGATAATATTTCAATACCTGTTGACATATCAATTAAGCTAGCTGATTTTGGGGTTACTAGAATTGAAGCGCAAACCAAAGGAACGACAGTTGAGGCTGGGACCCTGCATTAGTTGTAATTGCAAATTGGTTTTAAAAATAATTATGTGAAATCCGCCACGCAAGGTGCGCAAAAAGAAAAAAATAATAAGCACCCGTGGCAACACACGGGCGTTCCCACTAGTTAAGGATTATATAACTTGACTTATTGTCACATATAACTATTTGAAATATGCTATTTTGATTAAAGTTTTTGTCTTCTAGATTGGCTAATAATTAAAAAAAAAAAATCGTTGTTGACTTTTATCCATTCTTCATCTTTACAATTTTTCCCATGCTTTTCCATTGACCATTTCACATAGGATATAGTATATACTATATATGCATTCTCTTTTTCTTTAACAATACGTGGTTGACCAACCATCAATCACGAAAAAAATACATATGCAATTATTGATATATAAAATTAGGAGTTGCTAATGCTTTGAAACATCTATATCTATATATATAGGGTAGGGATCCTAAGAGAACCAACCCCTATTTGAGAACTGAGAGAACCATTCTGGGCCACACATTTCATATAAAGGCAAAAAAAAAAATTTTTTTTTTTGCTTTAATCGCACATTTTTATGCAAGGAAAATTTTTTTTTATTTTTTTTGAATTTTTTTCATTTATACATATGTGTATATGTCAATTATACATATGTGTATATAGCAAATATACATATGTGTATATAGCATTTTTCAGCTATACATATGTGTATATTTCAGTTATACATATGTGTATATTGCATTATAATGCAATTATACACATGTGTATACTGAAAAAAAAATTCAAAAAAAATAAAAAAAAAATTTTCTTACATATAAAGCAGCGATTTTTGCAAAAAAAAAAAAAAAAATTTTGCCTTAGAGAAATGTGTGGCCCAGAATGGTTCTCTCAGTTCTCAATTTGGGGAAAGGTTCTCATTTGAACCAAATCCTCTATATATATAATAAAAGAAAGCAATTTTAATGACATGGCAATCAAGGAAGCATTCTCCTCCTTGAGTGTGCCATGTGTCATGATATGTGGCAAATTAAAAAAAACAAATAATAATATAAAACCTGATCTACTAAAATTAAAATTGAGTTATGTTAGGAAAAAAGAATTTAAAAACAAATTTAAATTTTTCTCTCTTATGTTTTCTCCCATAATTTTTAAACGTTAATATCTTTTATATACGAGATTTTGTAAAGAAAAAATTACACCAAATTAATGAGAGTTTTATTATCTTTCCAACGAGTACCGTAGTGCTATATAAAAACGGAGAAAAAAACGACTATCTTTTGTGGGGTTTCGTTCATACAGAAAAAAAAAACAAAGTGTTCAGGTTATTCATTAATCATGTTTTTTCTTTTAAATCAGGTTGTTATCTACGATGTTGAAATTCAGGCCAATCGCCATGCTTTCATTGGAATTTTACTCTTCTAAAGATGCATAGGTATATTTCATCAAGAGAAGCTAGGAGAAAGAATTGCGCAACACTGCAACACATGGTGTCACCTTATAGCAATGTTATTTTTTTTATTTATTTAATTACAAGAGTAATAATTATTACGATTACTATTAGTATTATTATAATTGTTATATTTTTCAACCCCGGGACGCTCCCGGGATAAAATCTAGTATATAATAAAAGAAAGCAATTTTAATGTCATGACATTCAAGGAGGCATTCTCCTCTTTGAGTGTGCCATGTGTCATGCCATGTGGCAAATTAAAAAAAACAAATAATAATATAAAACCTAATCTACTAAAATTAAATTGAGTTATTTTAGGAAAAAAGAATTTAAAAACAAATTCAATTTTTTCTCTCTTATGTTTTCTCTCATAATTTTTAAACGTTAATATCTTTTATATACGAGATTTTATAAAGAAAAAAATTACACCAAATTAACGAGCGTTTTATTATCTTTCCAACGAGTATCATAATGCTATATAAAAAACGGAGAAAAAAACGACTATTTTTTGTGGGGTTTCGTTCATACGGGAAAAAAACACAAAGTGTTCAGATTATTCATTAATCATGTTTTTTCTTTTAACCCAGGTTCTTATCTACGATGTTGAAATTCAGCCCATTCGGAATATTTTAGGAAAAATTTTTAAAAATCAAAATTGGATTTTTCTCACTTATGTTTCCTCCCATAATTTTTAAACGTTAATATCTTTTATATACGAGATTTTTTAAAGAAAAAAATTACACCAAATTAACGAGCGTTTTATTATCTTTCCAACGAGTACCATAGTGCTATATAAAAAACGGAGAAAAAAAAACGACTATTTTTTGTGGGGTTTTGTTCATACAGGAAAAAAACAATAAGTGTTCAAGTTATTCATTAATCATATATAAGCAAGTCACTAATTATGTTCAAATTAGTAAATATGAATTCTATTTTCAACATGTGTTAACATTGGAGTTATACATTGTTTTAGTTTAGATATTAATTAGAGTTATACATTGTTTAAGGTTAGGCGTTAACATTAGAGATACAACCAAAGCCATTTTAATGACATGACACTCAAAGAGTCATTCTCCTCCTTGAATGTGTCATGTGTCATCCCATGTGGCATTGAGATATTTTAGGAAAAAAAATTTAAAAATAAAATTGAATTTTTCTCTTTTATGTTTCCTCCCATAAATTTTTAAACATTAATATGTTTTATATACGAGATTTTTTTAAAGAAAAAAAATTACACCAAATTAACAAGCGTTTTGTTATCTTTCCAACGAGTACCATAGTGCTATATAAAAAAAGGAGAACAAAAAACGAATATTTTTTGTGGGGTTTTGTTCCTACATGAAAAAAAACACAAAGTGTTAAGGTAAATCATTAATCATACATAGGCAAGTCATTAATTATGTCCAAATTAGTAAATATGAATTCTATTTTCAACATGCGTTAACATTGGAGTTATACATTGTTTTAGTTTAGATATTAATATTAGAGTTATACATTGTTTAAGGTTAGGCGTTAACATTGGAGATACATTTTTAATTGTTTTAGGTTAGGTGCTACCCGAAGCTTTATTGCATATAACTGTAAAGCGAATCATTTTATTTCATATGTAAAATTAATATGTCATATTAGATTTCTCAACCCCGGAACGTTCCCGAGGTATAATCTAGTTATATATATAAAAAAAAGAAAAAACCAATAATGTGTGTAGCGTAATACATGGATATCCATTTCGATCTCATCACTTTCTCCAATGTATACATGGATGGACTATAGTTTGAAAAAAAATGTGTGTTTATTTTTTCTAGGAGACACATATTATGTCGAATAACTCTGAGTTTGAGGATGAAGTTAATTCATTTAGTTCGAGTAAAGACCATTTAATAGTTTAGAATTATTTTGATAAACTACCACTTGAACAAGATGGGATTGAGAAGGCGAGTTGTAATGGTCGTGGAAAGGTGTTTAAGGCTGACAAGGGAACAACTAACATGAAACGTCATTTACCTAAGTATTTCGACATTTATGAACCTGACCCACCAAAAAAGCGTGCCCCTTTAAATCAAGCAATGTATAGGAAAAAATTAGCATATTCTGTCATTAAATTCAACTATCCTTTTATTTATGTTGAACATGAAGGGACAAAGGATTTACATAAATTTTTACATCGAAATGTGATTACCATAACAAAAAACAATGTGAAGACGGATGTTTAAAAAGTACATGATAGAGAGAAGACAAATCTTAAAGAAAACTTACAAAAAGTAACTAGTAGAATATGCTTGACTACAGATTTATGGAGTTATGTCACAATAGATGGATATATGGCATTGACGGCTCATTATGTTGATGATAATTGGGTTCTAAGAAAAAAAGTGTTAAACGTTAGTAGTTATACCACATCCGCATAGTGGTAAACTTTTAGCAGAGTACATGATTAGTTTTTTAGGAGAATGGGGTATTGAGAAAAAGGTTTTTACATTCACAATAGATAATGCCAAATATAATGATGTTTTAGTAGATTGTCTAAACAGTCACTTTCATTTGAATAGTGTTCTACTTTGTGATGAGAATTTTACGAATGTGCGTTGTTGTGCACACGTGTTAAATCTTATTGTTTAAGGGTGATTGAAGGTTACATAATAATGATGTAAATAGTGTTTTATTAATGATTTTCTATTTCTTATAATTGCATGTTTATCAGGTATATGTTGGTGTTCTTTATGTGATAGAAAGAGGTTTTCTGGTGTTCTTTAAGGGTTAGAACTTAGAAGTTTTGAGGTGGTTGAATGACTCTAGGGCTGGCAATTTAGACACGAACACGATAACCTGACACGAACCTACACGATTTTAACAGGTTTCGTGTTTGGCCTTAACAGGTTTCGTGTCTATAACAGGTCGACACGTTAAAACCTGTTTATTTTCGTGTCGTGTTTACCTGTTTCGTGTTCGTGTCTTACCGTGTACGTGTCTTAACAGGTCTTATCGTGTTTCTTATCATGTCTTGTCATGTCTTATCGTGTCTTGTCTTGTGATGTCTTATCGTGTCTTGTCGTGTTAACTTAATTTACTAGATGTTCCTTATCGTGTCGTATCGTGTTAACCTGTTATACACAGGTTTGTGTTCGTGTTTGAAAAAAATGACACGATTAGATTTCGTGTCGTGTTTACAGGTTTCATGTTCGTGTCTTAACAAGTTTATGTCTTAACAGGTTCGTGTAACCTGCTATGCCAGCCCTAAATGACTAGCTAGTAGAATTCTTGCTTTAAAATTCTAGTTACAAATTAATAGATGTTCGTCTTTCTAATATGAATTTAGCTACTAATAAATGATCATTTGTTTCTGATATTGCATTTGAATTTAAAAAAAGGTATTACTTCATTGCATGACATAGTAGTTCCTTACATCAGCAAGGATTATGTTTTTCTAGCCGGTGCATTTGTTCTGTCCTAACATGGTTCGAAAAGACAACAAGTTTGTTGGTTACGTATTCTCTTTTTAGCTTCCACACTCGACTAATGTTTTTATTAGCAATTATACCCGACTTCTGTCAGTTTTTTAATCGAACTTGTCCCGTCGTGACCTGAACCATAAGAACCCTTTGTTTGAAGTGATCCTTTTTGACATGAACCCGTTTTTTAATTTTTAATTTTTTTAAAGCTTTTGTTTATTTATTTTTTAATTTTTATTTATTTTTGTAGAAATTAACCCAATTCTACCCAAACTCATCCTAACCTTTTTTTTAAGTAAACCCATCTTAACCCAAACCCTTCATAACCTACACTCATCTTAACCCATAACCCAAACCTGCCCAACCTACCCACTTTACCAGGTCTAGACTATACCTACCATAAAAACATCTAGCAGCTTAATGTATTAAATTCATATGGTGTGGAAATCTTTCATAGCAATTTTGTTGTCATCTGAATATCTTATGCTAGCTAATTAATTATAAGTTGTCCTTTGCAAACTCAATAAAAAGCAAATTAGGCGGTGGTGCTCAGCCCACATACTTATATTATTCTATAAAAAAATATTACTTTTGTAAGCAAATTAGGTTTTTCTTTGTATTGTTCTCAATTAGTTGGCGCTATAAGCATGAAGTGGATAGTATGTGGAGGAAAATAGTGTTGAGTATCTATGATGGTAGACAAAAGTGGTCTTCGCTTCCGCTCAAAAAAGATATTTCAGGGTGTTGGAAGAAGATTGTTAACCATCTTGATAAGCTGGTCATTGGCGGGAAGAAAACTCTTTTCTGGATTAAAGGTGTTATCGGCAATGGCAAAGATATCAATTTCTGGAAAGACATTTGGTATGGAGATGTTCCCTTAAAAGATCGTTGGCCATGTCTGTATGCGTTAGAAAAGAAAAGAAGCAGTAGTGTTTTTGATCGTCTTCAGGCAGACGGGATTCTGGTTAGGCCTACGCGAGAATGGAACTTGGAAGCTACTTCTGTCGGCCTTATCTCTGAAATTCAAGATGTGGAGGTTATGCCTTCTAAGGTGATTTTTAGGGGAGGCAAAGACAAATGGCAGTGGGCGGATGATGCGGATGGGTCGTTCTCTGTGGCTAAAGTGAAAGACATGATGCAAAAGGACACGACAATGCAAAGTCAACAGCAGATGCGATGGGAGTCGTGGGTGCCGAGTAAGATTAATATT
The DNA here is from genome assembly GCA_032199755.1 of Ambrosia artemisiifolia. Classification (NCBI taxonomy): domain Eukaryota; kingdom Viridiplantae; phylum Streptophyta; class Magnoliopsida; order Asterales; family Asteraceae; genus Ambrosia; species Ambrosia artemisiifolia. The sequence continues at coordinate 11,843,361 of CM063513.1, forward strand.
CTGGTTTGGAGAATAGAGCTGGACAGAATTCCGACCCGGCTGGCGTTAATGCAGCGAAATTTAAACATTCCAGACGTCTCTTGCCCTTTATGCGATGCTTTTCCTGAATCGGCTTCGCATCTGTTTATTCAATGTGGCTTTTCTACAAGTGTGTGGGAAGGGATATGGAGCTGGTGCAAGGTTCGGCCGGTAGGATTTTCAGATTTTAAAGATTTGTTGAAGTTGCCGGATGTGCTGGGTAAGCAAACCAAATGGTTCAAAAGGATCTTGAGAGGTATTTTGATGGTTGTGTGTTGGGCGCTTTGGATAACTAGAAACAATAGAGTTTTTGATAGGTCTAATGCTAAAGTCATAGAGGTTGTTGCTTTTGTTAAAGCTATGTCTTTTTTGTGGCTTAAAAACCGTTCCAAATTTGATCAATTGGAATGGCAGGATTGGTCGAAATACCCGATGTATTTGTTGTAATTGTGGCGGTCCTTCGTTTTGAGGTCCGGCCTTGTTAATGAAAGTTTATGTTCAAAAAAAAAATTAGCCAATTTTAAAAGATTTACATGGTTTAGTCAAATAACAATAAGAAAAAAAAATGTCGGTAGTATTTATTTAAGAGCCAGAATGGATGGGCCAAATCGCAACAGGTGGGCCGTGGGTTTGGTAATTGAGAGTAACCAGGCTTCTTTCTTACCCATTTTATATAATCGTTACCATATGCCCTGTGCCCATACTAGAGCCTAGAGGTCAACATATCTGTTTTTTCTCACAAACCGGTTTCGGTTTATAACCGGTGTGGTTTTATCCCGGTTTGATCAGCTGCAAATCGTTTTTTTATGCGGTTTCGGTTCAGTAATGATTTATGTATGCGCCTTTTAAAATCATATAAAATACATAAAATTGAACTTTTGATAATTTTTAGATTTTTCTTAAACAAGAAAATTGATCATCAATACAAAGAAAACATAACTTTAGTTGCATATGACCAAAATCATTTTTTTCGTAAATTGCTTTCGGTTCTTTTTCATTCTTTTTCTCGTTCAAACCGGTTTTTAGCGGTGCCAGCTTCGGTTTGCGTATGGGTTCCAATTCGTTTGGCTAGTTTTTGCGTCGGATTTAGCCCACTTTTTGTTTCGGTTTGGGATTTTTTTATTACCGGTTTTGGGTGAAAACGATTTGTACCAGTTTCGGGTAGAGATGCACAAACCGGTTTTTTTAACCCGTAACCGGGTTCGGGTTTGGTCAACAAAGTCAATAACCGGGTAGGGTGAGAACTGGCTCCGGGTACGGGTTTTTGATCGGTTGGCCGAGTTTTTTTTCCAGGTTTTGAGTGGGGAGAGGTGAAACCGGTCAAGCGGTTCCAGGTCGGTTCCTTTTCCTAACCCCGTGTCTGGAACTGATCTGTACTAGTTAGTCGGGTAGGGTAGGAACCGGTTTTGAGTCGGGTATATTTGGTCGGGCTCTGGAACTGAGTTTTCTATGCATCTCTAGTTTGGTTCCCGAACCGGTTTCTTTTGTTCATCTCTAGACTTTAATCCTAGCCAACATAAACAATGTTATACGGGTCAACTAGTCTTTTTTATTTTTCTTTTCTTCTCCTCAAAATCTCATTTACGACTTCATTTTAGTACTTCAGGCTTCAAATTATTTATTTAACTTTTATTTTATTTTATTATATCTACAAATCTACAAAAAAAATACGCAATAAATTGGAAATTTACACCAAACCTATAAATATTTTATAAAATCATAAATTACGTGATATGCAAGGGCGGACCTAGCTTGAAGCTAGGTGCCGCGTCCGTTACTACTCAACTTCGCGCGCGTAGTGGAAAATTAGTGGAAAATTTGTGTTTTTTTACGATATTTGGAAAACGTTACCAGTAAAATGAAAAAAATGAAAAACGTTACTACTGAAATTAATTTCTAGATCCGCCTTGGTGATACGGTTATTAATTCCGACGTGACATGCCGAACTAATGGACAGGTAAACAACTGCTTTGCTATCCAATCCAAGTTTGAAGACATTGATAACAATACACGATACTTTAACAATTTTGCCTTTTCTGTTTTCTAAATGAGTCCTCTTGTTTCAAACGTGTGAGATATGGTTTAAATGTTTTGTGGTCTAAATGGCATTACAAATTTACACGCCAACTTTGTAACTTTAGGGAGTTATAAGTAAGCAGCGAAATGAGATAAGTTAGATGGGAACTTGCTAAGGCTCAAATCTGGTCACCTGTCATCATCTTCGATAGTCGCCATCGACGTTTAAACTTTCATGCCGACTCTTGCTTTTTGTATTAATTGCATTTTGTAAGTCATTACATGAAGAAACACAACTTGACATTTCAATTGGTGCCAATTCCAGCTTATTAGATGGTACATACCGGTATCATTTAAGACATGGTTTTTGTAGGCATCGAAAATTCCCCTTTTAGCACTTTTTTGGTTTATAACTAGGAACATATCTATGTTACCTTATTAAGGGGGAGACATGACTAAGATGGTAAATTTGCAACCATTTTAAGATGGCAACCTAAAAGTCATAGGGTAAATCTCTACTCTTTTCCCTCATTCTTCCCTTTATACCCTTGTGTACAAGCTTTAAAGACTAATTGTACAAATACGTAATGCTACTTCTTTCCTTATCACTGCTTGTGAAACGATAATTCATTCTAGATCAATTCAAGCTTTAATCATCATCAGTTAATCCCTCTCCTGCAGGTGAATCGTTTGAACCGACTCGCATTCAATTTTCGGTTTCAACAATATGATTGAAGATGATTTTCAATGCAAAATAACTACTATAAAACTTCCACCATTAAACGTACAAACTCATTGAATGGTACAATCAGGGGTGGCACAGACAAGACACAGCCACACTGCTTCTGCAATCCCGTTTCTTCCCTTTCATCCAAAGGTACAATATTCATTTTGTTTTTTTTTTTTATTCTTTGGCCAATTTATTTTATACCAAATGATTTGGTGTAGGTTAGGCTCTCACTGTTAACTTTTGGTACAACAAATTCCTTTGGTGATGGTTTAGGTAACCCATGGTTCTCGACTTTCTTCATCTGCTAATTGCCCTCCCGCCGGCTGCCACCATCACGCATTTGTTTACAACCATCTTTCTCTTATCTATTTCTAGGGTATAAGTTTTTGGGTTTTAGGTTTGTTGTTGCCACGATTCCATATGATTCTTTTATGTTACAATTGGGGGTTTCAATTGTGGATTTATTATTGTGGATTTCATTATTTTAGGATTCTAACATAGATGGATTGAAAGATATGAGGCATATTTGTGGGATAACAGTTCAAGAAAGAAGGCCAAAGCAAGACGGGTAAACAAGGTTTTGATTAAAATTTGTAATAACTCTTGATTTTGATCTGTAACTTATAAATCACTTAATATATATTTTATAAATTTGGTTCTTTGCAGGCATCTAGAGAAAGCTAGAGAAGCAATTGAGCGAATGAGGATCACATATTGATTAGCTACATCTAAAAGTAGGTCGTCTTGTTTGCTTCAATTACTGATGGGCGACTTTTAGCTTTTCCCTTGAAAATTAATTTTAGAAATTGCAGATGATTGCTCAATCTGTTAACACTTTGTTTCCCTAGGGTGCAAAACCTCTTGTAATTTGTTATGTATAAAGATATTTCCTCTAATTATCTATATAAAACTTACAGGTGTCTTGTATTGGTGCTTTTAGTTCCAATTCCTACATGTACAAGATCAATGGAATTGAAAATCTCAGCCTTCAAAGCTGCAACTGAAAAAGGTTGAACCAAAAATCACTTACCTTCAATTATTTCAATATTTTATGCATTATCCAGTGAAAGTAACAAGTGATAAAAACCTCAGGTAATATAACTTATAACATAAAGGGGTTGTGTGTAGTCGAACATAAGCTAACTCCTACATGCTTGTTGCATCTAAATGTGTAGTATATATTGTTTTTGCATCTATATGTGTAGTATATTTTCCGAAATTTTGTTTTTACTAACAATAGTTAAAGGTTTGTTTATGTAACTGCTGCTGACTATTGTGTGACGAGTTACATTCTACAAGGATATTATGATGGAAACATAACTGTGGACCACTGATCATTTGCTTTTAACATTCATAATTTGTTACTTCTAGGATTAATTTTCATAAATGATTAATCAGTTATGTAGGGTACCATTTTCATACTTTTTGGATTGCAAATCATAACAGTTGGGTCTAAAAACTAATAAATAACAACCTTGACTTCTCTTTATATTCAGTGCTCACCTTCCTATATTCATAAAAAGTTTGATCCCCTTGATTTTCTCTAAAACTTTGAATAAAGACAATTTACAGAAAATCCACATTGGACAACGCTTCATTTGTTTGACCCGGTAGATAGGGTAACTGGTCAAAACATGCCACTTTTTATAGGACTTTATGGTTCAAATTTGGGTTACGGGTCACATTTTGTTTACGTGTCAAATTGGTGTCAAACTCGAATAGAGATTGCAGAACTGGTGCAGGGCATTATGGGTATTATTGAGAGATTGTAGAATTCGTGCAGGGCATTCTGGGTATTATTGAGAATTGAAGGTAATATTTAAACAAAATTGGATATGTTTGGTTTCTACCTTTAACACCTTGAAGGCCGCACGTTTTTCTTTTACCTGGTCTTATTTGGTAAGCAGAATATTGGTTGGGGCGTGAATTTTCCGGTGACGGGCTTTCATGATTGTCATAAAAACATCGGGATTAATATTGAAGTCAAGAGTCATATCTATACGCGACAATCTGATTAATTTCCCATATAACCTACATTAATTTTGTATATAACCTGGAACAGGTTAGTGAATCAACCGATTCTCAAAAATATGTGAGCCTTGACAGCTTGTACATGGCGGAGCTCGTGATGGCGTTTAAGTTGGAATTCTCCATTGAAATCCCAGACGAACAAGCAGATAAGCTGAGATGTGACCTTTTAATTTGACTTGAGATATTACCAATAATTTTCCATGATCTTTGGTCATTAATTGTCCAAGATCATTGGTGATTACCATTGATGTTATTTTCCTTTTGACAATAGATATTGTTGTATCCCGGGACTGTGAGGCACATTATTGTTCTTAGACTAAAAAAAACAATACTTTAGCATTTTGTTTCCAATAAATCTATGAGATTCGCTCTTTCTCCAACTGTAGAGTTTGTACCATACAAAGTATCTGCATAATATGCTTTTGAAGCTGGATGTATGTATTTGCATATTTACTATAATACTAATACTCTTTACGTGTGGCATTGCTATCTTAAGGATATGTGAAGAAAAGAACTTCAACAGGTGCAACTTTTTCAAATGGTTTTAAGGTGAATGTTTTCAAACATAACTCTTTTACTTCAATTACACAGTATGTGCATAGTTTAACTCACATTCTTACCATTTGTTATCAGGCACTTGTCCTTGGCACTAACTAGACACATTGTTGCTGAAAATGAAGGTAAGTAAGCTCCTATATTGGTAATTAAATGTTGCAACTATTTTGTTTGAGATTAAATATGAAAAGCAATTGTTTATATAGTTTGGTGTATTTGAAATGCACCTCAAGAGATCAGATTCTTTTTTATAAATTTTTTACACACATGTATATGAAGAATGCTTGAAGTTGATGTTGTTAACGAATCAGTTATGAAAAGGATACAAGAAGGGTTGCAGTTCATTATGTTGGCTCTTATTCTCAACGTAACATTTGAAACCATAAATGCTCCAAACACTACAAGTGACAATATAAATTATAGTTGCTCCAAATGCTACCAGGCCACACACAAAAAGAAAAATGGCTCCACCTTGAAACACACCAGCAGCAAGCAAAAAGGCAACTCTTCCAATCAGCATGTACATACTAAACATTTCCCATAAAACCGTTCGGCATTTCATAAAAATAATATAACAAGCTGCTACACTAATTTTTTATTTACTCTAGCTTGGCTAGATAGTAGATACACATGAAGGTGACTTAATTATGTCTTATATAAGTACTAAAACTAAATTACATTAAACCCGCCACGCGACGTGACATTAAAAAACATAACTACCCGCGGCAACGCGCGGGCATTTCCACTAGTATAAAATAAAGGTCATGCATTGATGTTGAATTAACACACCACACAACACAAAAGGGTAAATCTTTTTCCAAACACAAAAGCACAACAAGAACCTAACATAAAAATCACAAGTTAAATTTGTGAATACGTTTAGCTAAACAGGTCAGGTACTAGTCAACCTAGCTCACCTAGTTTATTTTTACATAAAAAAAACTTAATCAAGGCTAGTTATCTCTTAGAGTATTTAAAAGGGTGTCTAGCTTATTCTTAAGTGACCTATTGTCCAGGGCATAACCAAAATATTAAAAGCCATTTTGATGAGGATATGTATGGACCACCTCTTCAATTTTCTCAATCATTTTCATGTTCACCTTTTTATCTTTAATTCATGTCACAATTGCCTTGTAGACAGGGTACTGTCTGGCTAAAAAGAATATTAAGCACAACTTTGGATTTGTATGCCTGTTTTTGAGCCACCAGAAACTAATGATAACGGTTTGTTTGACCATTTATGTGTTCTTAGCCCTATATATATAACATTTATGATTTATCCAAAGCACTCATTAAACATATACTCACTCATCCTCTAAATCTTTTATTCCATCATCATGGCAACAAGGTTTGTTTTTGCTTCAGTGCCCAAAACAACCCACCCCAAGACCAAAACATCACAACACATCATGACTCCTTTTTCGGCTGTTGCAGCGACTCGTTTACTGCGAATCTCGAGACTCGAAGCTTCAAGAATTCTTGAAACAATACACGAAGATGAAGCGGCCATAGGCAGTGGTGAAAGCATAAAAGGAGTTTCAGATCATGTGATTGCAAGTGCTTCTTTTCTGCTGTCCAACAGATCAACATGTAATGGTCAAATGAAGAAGCACTTGTCCAACACTTGTGATAACAATGTACCTCCAATGTGCTAGCTAGCTTGTACAACTAATTAACAAGTTTTCTTCTTTTTCGTTATAGATCAAACTAGCTAACTAGGTCGTTTTTTTTTTTTTTTTTTTTTTTTTTTTTGCGACTGTGTGTGTGTCGTTGGTGTTGTTAAAAGTATTTTATCAGTTAAGTATTGGATTGTCAAAGTGTTGTAAACTTGGATTAGTTTATATGTGGTTAATTAACCCTTTCAAATCTATAAGGTAATAATGTAATGGTGCTACATAATGTAGTAGACATATATGTTGCATTTCTTGATATATTCATCTATCAACCATATAATATACAAGAACCAACAACTAACAAAAAGAAAGAAGATGATGGGATTATCATTAACTGTAAAACTAATTTGATTAACTCTTATAGGGTTAGAGTCCACTAAACAGCCCATACATGTTCACTCTAACAGTCTAACTGACATCAGGACACCGTTTCTATTTACTGGACTCTAACCCTATAAGACACAAATACATATGTATGGGCTGCTTATACAAGCCCAAGCAATTACAGACTGACCCAATATGACTTTTATTTACAACTGAATTGGGCTGTTACTTCAGACCCAAATCGACCCATTAATAAACTTACACAATAACAACAATAAAAAGTTTATAAACTAAAGATCAAGAGGCTAAAAGATTATTTATTTCCAACATGCATAACTACAGTGTGGTGGTGATGTGGAAGCAAAAAAAAAAAAACATGATGCTTCTTGTCCATCATGTTTTGCAGATTCTAAATTTTCCCTTGGTAATTAATTTTTTATATATGAATTTTACCTTTTGTGGTAAGTTATGATGACCATATATAATATATATATAGTGTAAGTATGATATGATGCGTGTAACTTAAATCTGTTTATGCTAGAAAAGGTGCTTATGTATGAAGATCTTGCACGGTGCCCCTTATTAATATTTTTGCTGTTATTATTTTTTGCCTTTGAGGTTATTGATTTAGTGTTGAATGAGACCATTAATATATTTACTCTATATTTATTATGTGATGAGCCTTATTTGACCTGAACCGTCGACCGACCCGAAATTTTTTATGTTTGGTTATATGAAAATGAGTGAATCGCATGGTTGGTCCCTGTACTTTTCAAATTTTGCACTCTTGCTCCTAGTGGTTCACTAATTACAAGATTGGTATCTAGGTTTAACAAAAGTGCACTCGATTGATCCCCATGACTAACGGCAGTTAACTTTTTTGGTTAAGTCCACCCACATGGGGGTATTATAGTCTTTTTATATCTGAACCTACTATAAAACCCCACCTTTCTTCTTCCTTAAACCATCACCCTTGCACCTCCACCTTCTTCTTCATTAAACCACCACCATCTCCTTAAACCATCACCCCTAAACCTACTATAAAACTCCACCATCATCTGCACCTTCAACTGCCTCCCCCACCCGACCACCATCTGCACCATAACCCACCATCCTCAAACCCACTATCTGAATCAAGGGCCGCCACCACTGGTGGTTTCCGGTTACAACCACGCCGCCATCCTCAAACCCACCATCCTCAAATCCACACCGCCACCTGAAACCCCTAATTAAACCCACCTGAAACCCCTAATTAAACGCCACAACCAATACACCTGAAACCCCTCATCATTACAAATCCCAACTCATTGTCTGTGACCCGAGAATAGGGGTGTAAATGACACCTAGCGGCTCGAGATCGGCTCGGGATCGGCTCGGTAAAAAGCTCGAACGAGCCGAGCCTTAACGAGCCCGAGCCCGAGCCCGAGCCTGAAATATGGCTCGTTTAGTTATCGAGCCCGAGCTCGAGCCCTAGATACAAAGCTCGATTGGGCTCGCGAGCCTAATCGAGCCTTAACGAGCTAGAGCCCGAACCCAAGCCCGAGCCTAAGTTACAGCCGAGCCTAAGTTATAGCCTTAACGATTGGGCTCGCGAGCCTAAGTTATAGCCGAGCTTTTGCGAGCTCGAGCCGAGCTTTTGAGCTCGTTTGAGATTCTCAAATCACCTCGAGCCGAGCCGAGCCGAGCTCGAGCTTTGGATTTTGCTAGCGAGCCGAGCTCGAGCTCAAGATTGTAGGCTCGAACCGAGCCGAGCTCGAGCTCGAGCTTCACAAAACCTTAACGAGCCCGAGCCGAGCCCAGTCGGGCTCGGGCTCGGCTCGTTTACACCCCTACCCGAGAAGAAAGAAAGCAAGCCAACCGGGACCAATAACGAAAGCAAGTCGGAACACCACCGCCTCTTCATCTCTGCTCCATAACCACAACCAAGATCCAAACCTAACATCTGCTGCTCCATAACCACAACCAGACGCCGCCGTAGTCTCCATAACTGGCCGAAGAACACCACCGCTGTAGTCGTCAGTCGATTCAGAACCATTCGCCTCTTCATCTCCCGCAACTCGTCATGGAAATGGCTCGAATTGCAGAATATGGTCTCGGCATTAGTGGTTAATGACCGGCCTGTTCCCATGGCTGCTGCGCATCACCAGTTATTATAGTGGCAGGTAGAGGGGTGGTGGTCCTTGCTCCTGTCGCTGCTGTTGTCTAAAGAGGGAAAGGGGAGAGGATGGCGCTTAATGATGAGGGGTGGCAGTGGTGGTGTGGTGGTGGTGGTGCTGGGGAAGAAGATAAGGTGAGGGTGGGGGTGGGGGTGTGGTGGTTTAGTTATTTATTTATAATGTTTTATTTTTCTTATAAGGGCAAAATAGACATTTTGTATCTATTTAACAGAGAATTTTAACGACCGTTAGGGGCTAGGACCAATAGAGTAACGAAATTAATACATTTGGATCATGTTAGTAATAAGTTTACAACCCTCGGGACCAATGGTGTAATTAGTGAACTACTAGGAGCAAGAGTGCAAAATTTGAAAAGCACAGGGACCAACCATGTGATTCTCTCTATGAAAATTGATTATCTAAAAATAGTGAACCCACTAGAAAAAAAAAAATCCTGGACATGCCACTAATAACTGACTGTTAGTGGACAACTGTTGCGAGTGTTGCTTCGTTCCAAAGTTCTCTAGAGTACAAATAAGAAGATAATAAGTATATTAACATCAGTTACATATAAACATTTGTGTCCAAAGCTCATTTTTTCACAAATTTTCCAACAATTAAACTGTACACCTTATGCATGCAAAACAAAATTCGTACTATATTAAAGTGTACGTGTTTTCACTTTAGCCTTTAAAAGTGAAGAACTTTTAACTGTCTAAGTATCAACTATTTTGAACGGAAAGAGGCTATTCAAATAAATAGAGAGATGCTACAAGGACAAAAGGTAAAAAAAATATGGTTGCATGCCTTGTAAAAGAGGGTGTCTAATAAGGACAAGGAAAGGTATGTCGATGTCATTTAGTCTGTAAAGCGCTGGTATGTTGGACTATATATGTGTAGGGCGACGCGTTTGAAGCAGTCATAAGACTCATAACTAGAAATCGAGATGTCACCCCTCCAACCATCTCATTGTATGGCAGATTTTGAATGAGACATATCCATGAAACATGGTCACGTTAGCTTAATTTTGCTAATACAACTATAAGATATGTAAATAAATTCTGTTAACATATGTGAGAAACTCGATTTAGAATGGAAATTTGCAGATGAAATTGAAACTTGAAAGTTGTTTGATTATGTCAAAGGGATTTAAATTTTTGATAGAATAATCATCATATCATGTATGGTTTAAGTAATATTTATAATGTGATGGTGGCGGCGATGACAACAATAGTGAGGACACCGGCACGATAGGGACGATGGGGTGCAAAGGTAACGATTTTCACATCTTGATTTACTACATGATACAAATCAAACTAAAATAAAGAATATCAAATGATGAAAACAAGCAAGTAACGATCACTCTTCAATGTTCCTCACGTTGCAAAATACGAACGCTATATCAAAATTAAATTCATGTCAACGTTAACCTAATCCATAAAGTCGAGTTTTGGATTGGTATGCCAAATGACGTTTGTCGTAAGAGAAAGTTACAATATTGTGTTTGGAAAAGCAATAACTAAAAGACCCATATGGACCCTATACAATAATATTTTGGGATTGAGACATGCATGCATATAATTTGAAAACAAGATCATATGAGCTTATGAGGACACACCTATAAAGAAAGAAAACATATATCGACAATGAGTCTTACCTTCAACTTGGGTTTGCTAAGATTGGAGTTACATAAATTGAGCTTAACATATTGGGTTTGGTCCATTTAGAAGGGTACCTTATGGCTCTATAGGTTTAATTACTCGATTGTTAGTTGTTTGTGGCGATCTGTTAAAAATAATGTGTCAATATTCATTCAAATATTAAATATTGTTTGTTACAAATTCTTTTATAAAGTTTTATGAGATAATCATTTATAAATAAAAATCTTTTATAAAAAACTTTGTTTTATTTTTGTTACACAAAAAAGCTTATCTGTGGGTCAAGTTTTATTGTTTCAGATTGGCCCGTTTGAGAAGTCCAGCTCGGTTATTACACGAGCCCATTACTGAAGCCCAGAAGGTGTACGAGTTAGGGTTTGGCTATAAAAGGAGTTGTCTGTCATTCGTAAAGCCTCTTAACAGTTCACTCGTCTCTCTCACTCACACTTTTAGATCGTCTGTATTAGGGTTTGTCTTTGTATCGTAAGATTCTTATTATTTCTTTGTATTTCGTTTATATTTCCAGTGATTCATCTGTTCATATTGATCAGAAGAATCACTAGACTCTGTATTGTTTTGAGCTTGTTGTTTTAACAAGTTCTTGGGTATCTTGGGGGGCAAATCTTTGGGTTGGTTAATAATATTTTTAGTCACCTGTTTTGTCGCTATTTCTCTTGTTATTGTGTGTGGATTGTTCATATTATTCTTGGTCAGTGTGTTGTGATTGTATCAAACCCTAGTTTTCTACATGGTATCAGAGCCCTAGGCTCTTGATTCTGGTCTTGTTCTTGTTATTTTCCGCTGTTCTTGTTTTTTTTTTTTTTAAGATCAGATCTAAATAATAGATCTGTGTCTTCATGTTCTTAGATCAGATCTAAATAATAGATCTGTGTCTGGTATATCTTATAATAGATCTGATCTGTTTATAGATCTTGTCTATTATTATTTGTATTGTTTGTTTTTTGGATTTAGGGTTTCTGTGGTCAACTGTTGTTGATTACTCTGGTGTATTGTTCTGGTGAGCTCTTGGACTGAAGCTTGCAGTCTGGTTTGGATCTTGTTCTGGGACGCTGTGCTTATTGCTCTCTGGTCTTGTAACCCTAAGTGAAGGTTACAGACTACGAGTTTCTGGTGAGATTGTTCCTGTCTTGTCTTGTCTTGTATCTAGGGCAAAGGCCCGGGTTAGGAGGACCGGATTTGTGCCAACTATTTGGTGTCTTGATTGTTTTGTGTTTATCTGTCTCTTATTACTATATATATATATTAGCTAATAAAGAGCTCCTGTGTTAAGATCTGCATGGGCACCAATGAGTGATGAACCCATGATCTGAACACTGACACAGCTTCGCTCTCTAGGTGTTATTCTGTTATTATCTGTTCTTGTTCTTGTTTGTCTTAGTTGTTTACCTGTATTTGATTCATGGGTGATTCTGATGTAATTATCCCTAATCAGGGTGGAGGTCCTAGACCAGAAACTCTGATTAGTAAACTGGATATAGGAGACCCTTTGTATTTGCATCCTAGTGAAACATCTAGTTTGACTATTATTAGCATTAAACTAAAAGGAACTGAAAATTATTCTGTGTGGTCTAATGCTATGAAACTTGCTCTTGAAACTAAGAATAAAATTGGTTTTATAGATGGAACATGTGTTAAGTCTACTACTGATGATGTTCTAGCAAGGCAATGGGATAGATGTAACTCTGTGGTGCTTTCTTGGTTACTTAATTCTGTTAGTGAGGAACTTTACCTAGGACAAGTTTTTTCTAAGTTGGCCACTGAGGTGTGGACTGACTTAAAAGAAACTCATGATAGGATAGATGGTTCTGTTATCTTTAATCTGTATCAAAAGATTAATTCTGTTAGACAAGGTGGTTCAACTGTTGCTGAGTATTACCACAAGTTGAACACCATGTGGAAACAGTTTGATGCTATAGTTCAACTTCCTGGTTGTACTTGTCAAGCTGCAAAGGAATTTAATGATTTCAATGCATTAATAAAACTTATGCAGTTCTTGATGGGTTTAGATGACATCTATCAACCTGTAAGGTCTAATCTGTTAACAAGTGATCCTTTACCAACTTTGAAAAATGCTTTTGCAATAGTAAGTAGGGAAGAATCACATAGGAGTTCTAGTTCAAGTGTAAAAAATAATCAGAATGTTTCTTTTGTTTCTAAAACTAATCTGAATTCTGATAATAAAAAGAGATCTAATAGAGGACCTAATCCAAACTTGAAGTGCACACATTGCAACATGATTGGTCATACAGTTGATAGATGTTATGAGTTAGTAGGTTATCCACCAGGGTATAAGAAAAAACCTGGTGGACAGACTTCTAGGTCTAACATGTCTAGTAATAATGCTAATGTGCAACAATCTGTTCCTTTTACTGGGTCTACTTCTGGTGTTCCCTTTTCTTCTGAACAGATTTCTAAAATTTTGAACCTGATTAGTGAGAAAGGTGGAAGTGATTCACATAACTCCAATGCTGGAGGTAAGAGTGTGAATACTTTTGGCTTCTCAAGTATGTCTTGTTTAGGGAACTTGGAAAAGGTTTTGAAAAATCTGTCTTTCTGTTCTGAATTCACTAAAAAAATTTTAACTAAAGGTTGGATTACTGATTCTGGTGCCAACCAACATATGACAAATAGTGATAAAGACATGTTTAATTGTATAGATGTGTCTAGTTATGATTTGGATGTTAAACATCCAAATGGAACTAGTGCCAAGGTAACAAAAATTGGTGATATTAAAATTGTTGAAAATGTTACCTTGTTAGGTGTCTTCCTTGTTCCTGATTACTGTGTTAGTTTAATGTCTGTTCATAAATTGGCTAGGGATAGTAAACTGTCTGTTTTATTTGATGAAAATCAATGTTATATTCAGGATTCCAGATACCAGAAAACCCTGGTGACTGGTAGACAGAGTGATGGCCTGTATTTTGTAGGTGCTAGTGTAAGTTCTGAAAATGTCTGTTTTAATAGTACTATTGAGTCTAGCTTATGGCATAGCAGATTGGGTCACCCTTCTGACCAAGTCTTGGCTGTTTTAAAAGATTCTTTACACATTAACAAGATTAAATCTGAACCTTGTGAAATCTGCCATAAGGCTAAACAAACTAGGTTACCATTTCCTCTTAGTGATCATAAAACTAAAGAAATAGGAGATTTAATACATCTAGATGTTTGGGGACCTTACAAGGTCACAAGTAAGGAAGGTTATAAATTCTTTCTCACAATTGTTGATGATTTCTCTAGAACAGTTTGGTGTTATCTTTTAAAAAACAAAAGTGAGGTTTTTGATAATTTGGTTATTTTTTATGAAATGCTAAAAACTCAGTTTAAAAAATCAGTTAAGATTTTTAGAAGTAATAATGGTACAAAATTTGTTAATAACCAAATGAATGACTTTTGTAATAAAAAGGGTATTATACATCAAACAAGCTGTGCTTACACTCCACAACAAAATGGTGTTGTGGAGAGAAAGCATAGACATCTTTTAAACATGGCCAGAGCTCTGCTATTCCAAAGTGGACTTCCTTTGAATTTTTGGTCTGAATGTGTTTTAACTGCTACTTATCTTATAAACAGGGTTCCTTCTTCAGTTCTGTTAGGTAAGAGTCCCTATGAAATAGTGTATGGGTTCCCTCCCAACCTTAGCCATTTGAAAAATTTTGGTTGTCTATGTTTTTTTACAGTTTTAAATGATAATGATAAACTTACCAGTTGTGCTGAAAAATGTGTACTGGTAGGATACTCTAGTTTTAAAAAAGGATATAAGTTGTGGAATTTAGAAACTAAACAGTTTTTGTATTCCAGAGATGTTAGGTTTTATGAGGAAATTTTTCCTTTTAAAACAGGATTAAAAGATACAACAGTTTTTGAAAATAATTCTTTAAATCATTTAAACTTTTTTGACTCTGAAATTGATCAAATGGCTGGGGAAAATAATCTTCCCAATGATGAAGGGGGAACCAATGGGACTCATGTAGACCTAGCTAGTCAGCAATCAGGAAAGACTCCTGACACTGTTATGCATTCTGATGAACATCAGAATGAAAACAGTAACAGTAGAAGTTATCCTGATATGGTAGACCATGATGCAGGGTCTACAAATGATGAGCCTGACCCATCTGAGGGAAGTTATCTTAGGAAGTCTTCTAGAGTGTCTAGTTTTCCTAAGAAGTATGATGACTTTGTTGTGGAAAACAAAGTCAAGTATGGTATAGAAAATGTTGTCAACTATTCCAAATTGTCTAAAGAAAATTTATGTTTTGTGTCTGTGTTAAATAAAACCACTGAACCAGCTTCCTATCTTGAAGCTTCTAAAGACCCTAGATGGGTTGAAGCTATGAATCTTGAGATGGAAGCTCTATATAGGAATAAAACTTGGGTAATGACAGAATTACCAAGTGGTAGAAAACCTATAGGTTGTAGGTGGGTTTATAGGTTAAGTATAAGGCAGATGATCAGGTAGAGAGGTTTAAGGCTAGATTAGTTGCCAAAGGATATAATCAAAGGGAAGGAATAGACTTTGGGGAAACCTTTTCACCTGTAGTGAAAATGGTTACTGTCAGAGTTGTTGTTTCTCTAGCTGTTCAAAACAATTGGCAACTATATCAACTTGATATTAATAATGCCTTCTTGTATGGTTCTATTTCAGAAGATGTATATATGTTACCACCTGAGGGATATTATTCTAAAGGTGATAATAAAGTTTGTAAATTAGTTAAATCTCTCTATGGCCTTAAGCAGGCACCTAGGCAATGGAATGAAAAGTTGACTAAAGTGTTACTTGAAATAGGTTTTGTACAAAGCATTTGTGATTATTCTCTATTTGTTTTAAGTAAACAAGATGTGTTTATTGTTTTGCTTGTTTATGTTGATGATATTGTTATTACTGGTAACAATGAAGATGAAATAAACAAAATTAAAGGATTTCTTAGTGCCAATTTCTTAATCAAAGATTTAGGCAAGTTAAAATATTTTTTGGGAATAGAGGTTTTATATGATAATCAAAGTATTTGTTTTTCTCAAAGAAAATATTGTTTAGAATTGTTAGAAGAGTTTGGATATTTAGGATGTAAACCTGTTAACACACCTATTGAACAGAGTTACATAGTTAGTGTTAAAAGTGCTAAAAATGAAAAATCTGTTGAAAGTGTTACTGGATATCAAAGACTAATTGGTAAACTTATATATCTGTCTTTGACCAGACCTGACATATGTTATGCTGTGCAACATTTAAGCCAATATATGCACAAACCAAATGTTGGACATTTAAAAGTAGCTTTGAGGTTATTAAGATACTTGAAGTTGTCTCCTGGGAATGGAATTGTATTTAGTCCTAGTGATGATTTCAAGTTATATGGTTTTGTGGATGCTGACTGGGCTAAGTGCTTAGACACTAGAAAGTCAGTTACAGGTTTTTGTTTGTTTCTTGGAAATTCTCTTATTTCCTGGAAAAGTAAGAAGCAAAGCACTGTATCCAGATCCTCAGCAGAGGCTGAATACAGAGCTATGTGTAGTGCAACCTGTGAGCTTATGTGGCTCAGGAATGTATTGTCTGAATTGAAGGTTGTTTGTGAGTTACCCATTAAGTTATATTGTGATAGTAAATCTGCTATTGCAATAGCAAATAATCCTGTATTCCATGACAGGATTAAACATTTCGAATTGGATATACATTTTTTAAGGGAAAAAAATAGCTGTTGGTATTATACAAGCTATAAAGATAGAGTCAGAAAACCAGGTTGCTGATGGGTTTACTAAAGGGTTAACAATTCAGCAACATAAAGTTTTTTGTGAAAGTTTAAAACTAAAAGATTTATTTAATACTTGAATGATGGGGGCGTGTTAAAAATAATGTGTCAATATTCATTCAAATATTAAATATTGTTTGTTATAAATTCTTTTATAAAGTTTTATGAGATAATCATTTATAAATAAAAATCTTTTATAAAAAACTTTGTTTTATTTTTGTTACACAAAAAAGCTTATCTGTGGGTCAAGTTTTATTGTTTCAGATTGGCCCGTTTGAGAAGTCCAGCTCGGTTATTACACGAGCCCATTACTGAAGCCCAGAAGGTGTACGAGTTAGGGTTTGGCTATAAAAGGAGCTGTCTGTCATTCGTAAAGCCTCTTAACAGTTCACTCGTCTCTCTCACTCACACTTTTAGATCGTCTGTATTAGGGTTTGTCTTTGTATCGTAAGATTCTTATTATTTCTTTGTATTTCGTTTATATTTCCAGTGATTCATCTGTTCATATTGATCAGAAGAATCACTAGACTCTGTATTGTTTTGAGCTTGTTGTTTTAACAAGTTCTTGGGTATCTTGGGGGGCAAATCTTTGGGTTGGTTAATAATATTTTTAGTCACCTGTTTTGTCGCTATTTCTCTTGTTATTGTGTGTGGGTTGTTCATATTATTCTTGGTCAGTGTGTTGTGATTGTATCAAACCCTAGTTTTCTACACGATCCATCACCATGCCAAGTGATTTATAAAGAATTATAAACGTAGTGAGAGTCTTTTAAAAAGAATAAATATTTACAGCAACTAATTGAATGTTATTAAAATGTAATATTTCTTTCAAAAACTGAAATATGGATGCAAGTTGTGATCATGCAAGTGGCCGATCATGCAAGTGGCTGAAAACAACCTTGATATAAATATAATAGTAAATGAGTTGAGTTAAAAGGTTATGACTTATGAAAGAGGGCATCTAATTAGGACAAAAAACAAAGGTATATCGATCTATGTCAATTTAATCTTTAAAGCGCAATTATGGAATGGTATGTCGCGCCATATATGCGAGTCAAATGTACATTTAAAATGGTAATAACTACAAAGACACGTTTTGAATGTGACATGTACCCTAGAGACAGACGGTGTCACTTTAACTTGTAATTCTAATGCAACTATAAGAAAGATCAATAAACGTTGCCACGTAACTTATATTGCTAAGGAGTATTTAATTCGTTAAATTAAAATATGTCAAATAAGCTGAATTAGAAGAAATTGGAGTCTATTAGAGAGTTGAAATATGAATATCATTTTGCTCACAAAATAGTCATGTGTTATTTGTATCTTTGTAAAAGTTAAAATCTGCTGGCGGTTGCAATGACACTCGTAGGAGTGGTGATTGGGCGATGTAAACAACAGTAGCGATTCCCCCATTACACACACGGTAATGGCCGCAACAACTATAGAAAAAGTAACATAATAGCCTTTGGTGTAAGTGTATCTTTGGTGTAATTTTTTTTCTTATTCTTCGTTTTATTTATCGGCTACCTTTGAACATTTTTTTTAGCCTACACTGTTTTTTAGCCGTTAACTTTTCTTCTAAATCCGTCACTGATTGTATATGTAATATATGAGACGAGCACAAACAGAGATCGATCATGTAAAACAACTCGAAGTTAAGATTGAGATGTAAACATAATGCTTTAACTTGAGTTGACTTTGAGCTCAAACTCTATTACAAAAATAAATAATCAGCTGATAGAATAAAAATGGTAAAGCAACTAATAGGTTGGATTGTGAGATGAATGTAATTACAATAATTTTATGTTCTACTATCATATACTAGTGGGATGCCCCGCGCTTCGCGGCGGGATTCTGGTGATTATCAGTTTGGTTTGTTACACTACCAACACTTGGCGTTGCAATCGGCATGTGTTTTACATCAATTGCAAACCATCAAAACGAATACATGTACCAGTACCGGTGTTGTTCGGTTCGTTACAATACCAGTATGGTACCTTCACAACGTAACTCATTTATAAAAAAAGTTATGTTGAAACTTAAACTTAAATTTATACTAACGCGTACATGAAAATAAATAGACGTAAAAACGTTAGAACACTCGTAGAAATATCACTTATAATACCTTGAATCGTACAGAATAGTGCATTTTCTTGCATGCATCTAAAATCGAGTTTAACTCTAAATTATTATATTAAGATTATTGTAACATCAAGTTTATTAATTTAATTTTGCGTAGAATTAATAGTAAGGTTATTACTTTTATAAACTTATAAGGATCTATACCTGTTTCGAGTTAATGGTACCACATTACATAAATTATAAAATGTATAAATTAAATTTTAAGGTTAGGTAACTGGTATAATTAGTTTTCTTTATTAAAAAAACAAATTAAAGGGAATATTAAAAGATACTGTTTATTAAGTATGTTTAATTTAATTTCAATGTATAAAGTTCTATTTCTCATTCCCAGCCCATAATTTCATAAAACACCACGCCAATCACCTTTTTCATACCTTAGAGCCAATGTATATGTCCATCAAGTTTAAAGCATCTATGCACGACTCCATATTCGGTAGTTTCAACCAAACTAAGGAAGTGGTCAGCGGTCTCAAGGTCTAAACGACATTTCACACAAACCCGGTCCTGTAATCCTACTCCGCGTCTTGCTAATTCCACTTTTGTTGGGATTTTATTTTGGGCCGCTATCCAAGTAAAGTCATTTACCTTTGTTGGCGCCCATGTGTTCCAGAATTTCCATTCCAATTAGAGGCTTTCACAATATGTTCCATGACTGCTGCAACCAAGAACACATCTTCCGAATCTGGTTTCCATCTCCAGTCATCCGCGCCACCTTTGTAGCTGGCTTTCTCAAGTTCAGTCATTAGATAACTCAGTACAAATGCTCCTGCCCCACCCTTGGTTCCCTGAGCCATTTCAAATTCCATACCAGACCCCCTTGACTTTTGTTTGCATACTTCCCCACTAAAGCTTCTTTATCTTTTACAATCAAGTATTATTGCCACCATATTTTGTTTCAAAGATAAATTTAATTTTATGAACTCATTTTCGACAGCCACAATATCTTTCCATATATACCAGTAAGTTTGTTCATTGAAGGAATTAATTGTACCAAACTTTGTTTATTATGAATAGAGTTAATTAGCTCGACCCATAGAGCCGACGGATTTACCTTATATTTCCACCACCATTTTGCGAGGAAAGCAAGATTTGCGCCACGGATATCCCCTATTCCCATAATTGACCCAAGCTGATTAGTGTGACTGTGGGCAGCAAAAAGATTTCACAGGAGCTTCATTGGGTGAGCTGATTGATTGTTTGCCTTCCCTTGTGCTTTTAGCAATCTCCAAGTTTTTATATGATGGTAACATTTAAATTCATATATATAGAGAACCTTTCAATACAACTTAAAACACGTGTAGCAATTGTTTTAAATGTAATACAAAGGCATATACATAACTCCATAATCGCACCCCTATATTAGTACTTTATCCTAATTCTAGCTTTTATTGTTGTTAAAAGTGCTTTGCTGCATGTTATTTATATACCACAAAAGATCCTGTCTACTATTTCATCTCAAATATATGTATTTAAGTGTGCTTAAGGAACCCAACTGCTGACTAACCCAATACCTCAAACAGATAATTAACCAGCTGATTGACTGAACCCAACGGGTCCAAACCGGTTTAGTTTAGTCTCGCTTCGGGTTAAGAACCGGTTTTAGGGTTGAAAAGCCCAACCACCCAAACCCATTTGGATCGGGATTAAAACCAGTTTTAGCATTTAAACCAACTTTTATCAATTTTTTACGCGGGCTCAAACTTGTTCGGGTTGGAACCAATTCCCAACAGAAAAATATTCTCTAACTTGTACAAAATAGCCACGTCTGATTGGGCCCAAAACACATGGCTGCATCAGGTCAGATACTATGCGGCCCTTATTTGCTTATCTGCCTATATCATATCGGATGCTGACGAATTCAAAACATACAGACCACTACCTGAAGGGAGAAGATTATGGTTCGGTGAAAATTTTGCATCGGGCTGTAGAATCAAGAATTCTCCCATTGGAGCATACAACAAATTCTGTCACAAAGGCAAAAAAAACATACGTTAACTAATTCTGTCACAAAAATGCATGTAACAACAAGAACAAGGAAGTGGTTTTCTACCTGATTATCGTGGCAGGGGTAATTTCGGAAATTCCCATTCACTGCTTTAAGAAGCTCAGCTACACGGCTTGGATATTTGCAAGAAAAAGCTCGGGGAACAATGTCATGGTGCGTCGTGACTGCTTGAAGATGACTTTTTGGTAACCCGAGTTTATGAAGCAAACGGTCGCCACCACACATAACTGAGGGTGCACCAAATGTTATAACAAGAAGTAATGAAGAACGAGGAACTTGCCCTCTTATTAGCAACATGAGTACATGAGTTTTACGAGTAATGATAAGCTCCCACCAGGTAAATGTCCAGTGAACCGCAACTTCGCACGATCACCATGTTGTTGAATATGCGCAAGGATCTCAGGCAACATTTGGTCATACATACCCTTTGCAGCCTCAAATATACCCCTATGCACAATTACATCCATTCCCTGAACATTCCAGTAGTTTTGTTAAGAACTTATTAATTAAAGGAAATTAAGTTCATATAACACTTATTACATAAAGCGATACCTCAAACTAAACAGGCTCAAAAAAGAAGATGGTGCAAGTGATTCAGACCTTGAACAACAAAGTATCTGGTTCTTTCGTCATCATCACTTATGAACCATTCACAAGGCGATGAATGCATCGAATTCAGACCATCTGCAACGGCCTTTTTACCTTCTTCTTTAGCAGCAACTACAACAGTCAGTCATCGAGTCGCTTGTTGCCATTAATGAAGCAACCTCTGCTTCTATCATAGCTTTCTAGATACCTCAAGCATACATAAGGCAAACTGCCAAGATTTTGTGGGCTCAAAATTAGTGATAAAGAATACCTACAATACATTGGGGCATACCCTTTAATCGTTGATCTCACATAAGAAAAACAGAAAGGAATGCGAAAAAATTTAATGGTACCTTCCCAGATACGATGTCTTATTCCTTTAACTTGAGATAATCTGAATGGTCTTTTTCAATAACAATTCCATTCATGCTCCAACAAAACATGATTTTGTTCGTGTACCTCCTTCGCTCCATCTTCATCTTCAACAAAAACAATCCCGAATTTGGTAAAGTTCAAAATGTTTCACAATTGTACAATCAATGCAATCAAATATTCATCCAACGATGAAAATGTAATCTTTAAACAAATCTTAAATACAATAATTAAAACAGAACATAACAACTCACAATTCTACCATCTGTGATATGCTTATCTCTCACAACTCTTCTAGCAACCATAAAGTCAGCGAAAACAACAAACCCGAACCGACGAGCAACCTAGATGACGATTGAAACATTGATAAGCTATAACCATAGTAAATAAAAAAACTCAAGAATCAATTCTACTTTGAACTACATAACTATAAAATGATACACAACAATCACAATTCAAATGATTTTAATAAAATTGCAGCGCACGCTATTAACATAACCCTAAGAGATGCCACGATTACGGTAATTAAAATAAAAATACATGGAACCCTGTGTTATTAACATTACCGAGCACAAAAGATAATGTACAATCATTACAGAGGAAACGATTAGGGAAAGGCATACCTGGTGTGGGCTGTTAAATTAGGGAAAGGGTGAAGATGGAGGTCGTGAATGAGAAGTGGGTAGTATAAATGGGTGACATTTGGAACCTTGAATAACCAGGTAAATTGTGGTGGTCTTTTGGGTTCTCAACTGATGCAAAGGTTTAAATGAATGAGTTATGGAGGGTTACGAATGTTTCAGGGAAGGTGAAAGGAGGGAGGGGTAGGAAGGGAATGTGATTTTAGTTTTTAACTAAAAGTAGGTGAGTGAAATGTCTAAATTACCCTCTAAAGTGTCTTAATTGTCACTAACATTCCTATAATACCCTCATTAAATAAGCTTTATCCTCTTGTACTTATTGCTTTAAAAGTTGTACCAATAACAAAATTACAATATGATACATCACTCCTCCTTTATAATGTATTATAGATTATAGATAAGCGGTTTAACAACCGATAAGTTGGGCTATGATACGAATTTAATTAAACACAACGTATTAAAGAGAGACAATAAGTTCATACAAACTAAGTCAAACCTTATAATTAGTCATAAGTCATAACACTAGGGGTGTTTAAATTATCAAATAACAAATTTATGAATTATTCGTATTGAATTTCACGAACTTTTAATATTTTCCTGAATTCATATTCGATTAAGATTCGATTTACTTTACATTTAATATACTTAGCTCTGTATTTCCATACACATAACTAATTTTTAGCCTTGACAATATGTTTTCATCCATATCTCAATCATCTAGGGAGATCTAGCTTAACAATAGACAGACGTGTAAACAAGTCAAACAAGTCGGGCATGTACTCCAAACTTGAGCTTGTTTCGTTTAAGTGATAGGGATTTACACTCCATTTTGGCTCAAGCACTATGTCTAAAGCTCAAGCTTATTTATTAAAAGAGCTCCAATTTTGGCTCAAGTCCGGGTTAGAGGTGTACAAACCGGGTAATCGGTTTTAAAAAAAACCGGTTTTTTTTAAAGCTTGATAAAAGCTTGAGGTGTACAAACCGGGTTAGAGGTGTACAAACCGGGTTCGCAATTGTTTAAACTCGGCTCGCTTCAAGCTTTTATCAAGGAAATCTGAAATAGCTTACAAGTAGTGGGCTAGTGGCAAAGCTAGAAATTTTTTCCTATTGTGTCATTTTTTTTGTATTTGGATTTATAACTCCTTGGTAGGGGTGTTCATCGGGTTTGGTTTTCGGTTATCGGGTTATTCGGGTTGTTCGGTTTTTCAATGGTGAAAATATTACCCGATAACCAACCCAATCTAGTTAAATGGTTATCGGTTATGGGGTTAACCGGGTTCGGGTTTTTCAGGTCGGGTTAAATGGTTCAGCCGTTCGGGTGTTTAAGTTATTTACAACTATTTAGGTTGCGTATTTCTATCCATTTAGGCTACAATATGTTTAAAATAAAACCACAACATAGTCATAATATTTAATTGCAAATTTGGCTACAAAATCACTACTCCGATATACATAAAAATATGAAAACTGGATCATTTATTTTTTTTGAATTGTTCGGGTTATTCGGGTCAACCCGAGTCATAAAAAACTAATCCGAAGACCGACCCTAAAGACTATAGTAAGGTTCGGGTAGGCACTTAATGGGGTTTGGGTTAATCGGGTAAGGTACTTTCTCAGGTCGGGTCACTTCGGGTTTGGGTCAGTTACTGGTTATTGGTTAAAAAGAACACCCCTACTCCTCGGTGTCAAAATTCTCGGGTCGGTTCATGTTGGGTCGGGTTCACTAACATAATAAAAAACCAATATCAAAATATAAGTACAATGACTTTTGTAAAAAGAAAAAAACTCATGTTTAATCATCTTGGCTCCTCTCTTTGAACATAAAATTCAGAATTAATCACTCATATATCTTTAGTTCGAACATAATTCTCCCTAAAGTTACATGGACCGTGATTCTTCTTAACTTGTCTTTGTCTCGTGACTCTTCAGTTTGTCTATAGCAGTCTTTTTCTTATTTAGGTTATACCATTGAAATTAGTTATTTGGGCCTTTTATTGGTTATTGGGCTAAAAGTTTAAAAATTAGACATGGGCTTTTAATAGTTCAATTAAATATTATATACAAGGGGTGTAAATAAAAAAAAAACAGTACAAGACGAAATAGACTACGGGACGGAATAGAGCACTATTGCCTAAAAAAAGAAAAAAAAAATTGGTGGCCAAAATGGAAAAAGGAAAAAATAACTATTTCTTTTCTAGAGTTTTTAATATATTGGTAATGGTAATTATATATTAGATGAATTAAGAGATCGGGCTTAACTAATAAACCATAAAAATATATTTAGGTAACACATTTATATACTTCGTTCGAAAATTTTCTACTACACGTTCAATATAACTCATGAAATAGATTGGTGTCAGGTGACACCAATCCTTTCTAACTCCACCAATGCTTACTAAAAACTATGTGTTTTTCATGGGTGGAAATTTTAATTTCATATGTTCGTTCAACAGACTAACATCGGAAAGTTGTTGAAAAGTAAAAACATTAAGTACACTACGTATTAGAAACTAGGTTACAGTCCTGTGTATGGGGTTGATAAGTGTAAGTTATATAATTAGTAATAAAAAAGTCATGTTTTAAGAAAACATATACATTCTACGATTGAATAAACCCATGTATTATACTAATAAAATGTATCATAATCTGTTAACATTTACAGTCGTCAAGATATGTATTTAAAAAATGAATATTAACATGATAGTTATAAATTTTGTTAACATATAATGTAATTTTTTAACGTATACAGTCGTCAATATATATACATATATTCAAAAAATGAATACTGATGTGATATTTATAAATTGTGTTAACACATAATGTAATTTGTTAACATATACAATCGTTAAGGCATGTATTTAAAAATGAATATGAACGTGATGGTAATAAATATTGTTAACATGTACAGTTGTCAAGATATGTATTTAAAAAGTAAATGTTGACATGGTAGTTGTAAATTTTGTTAACATATAATGTAATTTGTTAACATATTGACGTGATAGTTTTAAACTTTGTTTTTTAAAATCACCTACTTTATATTATTTAACAATTTGTATTTTTACTATTCTTACCATTTAACCATGATGTATTTATAAATTCTTAGAAATCACCCACATAAATAATTAGCATCATTATTTTTTGTTTTTTTTTTTAAATATTTTGACCAACGTAATTTTAAACTTGATGAAACTTTTAACTAAATATATAGATTTATTTATAAGAGTCTTTAAGTAAAAATATAAATTTATGTAAAAATAATAATTAATTGGTTATGATCGGTTATGAATTTGGTCCGTGAAGAAGAACAAGGTCTGTGATCAGTTATGAATTGGGATTTGAATTTTACGAATTCATCGATTATGAATTTGAATTCAATTACGCAATTCCAGTAAATTCGAATCACTGGAAGATTTGAACGTGATTTCAAGGATGGATCAAATGTCTAATCTACCAGTGATAGGAATTAAGAAAAATATTTTCCAAAAAAACCGTCATTATACGTGGTGTCTTTTTAATCCTCCCTACATTTTATAGGGTAAGGAGACTTTGTATAATATATTTTCCCATTGTTTATTACAAGAGAGGAAGATGGAAATAGTCTTGTATAGTATATTTTCCCTTTCTTGGTACAAATAACTAATCAATATATGACAAACTGGCAAAATAAAAGTACATCATGCACAAATATAAAAACCCCACTACTCAAAAGACTAATAAAAGTGGCCTAAAGAGAGTGCAACCAAACTTGGGTTATTTTTAAACATAAACAGTTGACAAAACATATATAACTAAACCAAACACATCAATTTCCAAATACCGAAAACTTTCTTTGACTTTGTTTAAAGACGTGCATAGAAGTACCACCACTGGCTGGTTGATGAAACGATGCAGAAGAAAGTGATGAGGTCTCATGATTCATAGAAACTTCCCTCTCATCTTCACTTATTGTATCCAACATTTTTGTTGTTCGGTGCCTCATTAAACTCACAAATTGAGGTGGTGCAACCTCACTCACAAATCTAGCCATTCTTGAGCTTGCCATCTAGCTATAGAGAGATCGAGTGTATTGTGTTTGTTATGTGGTTAATGAATGAGAATATGCCATAAGTAGTGTGATGGCTATGCATTTTATAGGGATGTTAAAGTTTGTTGAAGTTAGGATACCCCCCTAACTTTTAGTGAAAGTCCGTCTAAAACCTTGTGGTTGTCTTTTGTGTAAATAGTAGGTTTTATAAAGATGTGTTTGACAAAATTAGTTGTACATCTAAGTTGTAGTTGTAAGATACTAAGATGTTTGTTATAGCTGACTTGAACTGTTCGCAAAATTACAATAGCTACAAAGTGTAAAATCATTTAAATAGATGTTGTATGCATAATTATATCCAGATGATTAATACATTTTATACATAAGTTATGGAGCATATCCTACACAAAGTGAAAAGATGTTGTTTGTTTTAGCTCTTAGGGGGTATTGTTCCGACATAGCTCATTCAGAATGTTTGTTTCGCGAGTAGATGTCTGAATCAGTAAGACATTTGTATCTGAATGAGTAAGTATTATACCGAGTCTGAATGGTTCAGACCCCTCACTGGTTCAACACTTACCCGTTCAAAAGTTTCCTAACAGTCTCTACGTGATTATGTGCTCCCGCTGCGTGATACACACACATTAAAATGAATACTTATATCTTTTGCTAAGTTTAAATTATTACTTAAGTCAACTAAATCTCAGTTATAAAAGATAAGTGTTTGGGGCTGTTTGGCATGGGTCTGAATGACCTCTGAATGGGATTAAAGTCTGACCGAATAAGAGGTAGCGGGGTTCAGACCGTTTGGCGCGGGCGTCTGAACGGAGCAAGCGTCTGAATGGAGGTCTGAATGATTCAGATATGAAGACAAGTCTGAACCATTCAGAGGTGACCGTTGTGTGTGTCACTGCTGTTCGAAAACAAAAAAAAACGCGACCCAAGTCTGAACCATCCTCCTCCGACGTTCGATCACCCCTGCTCCGATCCGACTTCCTCAAACCTGCTCCGATCCGACTTCCTCCCTTAGCCACCCGCGCCGCCGCCTCCTCCCTCCTCAGTCACCTGCACCGCCGCCTCCTCCCTCCGCAGCCTCATGAGCCGCCGCTGCCGCCTCCTCCTCCTTCTCCCCTCAGCTCCTTCGCCGCCGCCCTATTCACAGCAGATCCCTTTCTTTTGTGTGAGTTAAAGACAAGAAAGAAAGAAAGATAGAAAGAAAAGAAAGATAGAAAGAAAGAAAAGAAAGAGAAGATGAAAAGAGATGAAAGAGAGCAGAGAAGAGATCGTGGATTAAAGAGAAGAGAAGGGTGGGGTGAGGTGGGGTGATTTTTTTTAATTAATTATTCAGGTGTCTAACCAAACACCACTTAATGATTCAGCACTTAATTATTCAGAACCTCTTAATCATTCAGACCTCTTATTGGTTCAGCACTTACTCATTCAGACGTTGTCAAACGGCCCCTAAAGCTTTATAAAAAGGTTTAACAAAGTCATTTAAAACAGTTAAAACTATAAAACTCTTTTCCTTTTAAATATAAAACAATCGATATTAATATTTCTAACCAAAAAAAAAAGTTTCTTTTGAACTAGAAGCGTGATCATTAGCCAATTTTTTTAAACAAGAAAAGCTTAAAAATGAGTAGTGCTTAAAAGTTGCTTGACAAAGTTGAAATAGTGGAAAGATTAGGGGTATGAATTGAAGTTTTCCTAAACTTGAGGGGAGATTATTGTAAGAAAGCAGATGAGATGTATTTGAGGGAACTTGACGTGGCAGTGACTGGATCAGCTTGTCCTAATAATTCATATTTAACTGTTTGTGTTATTTCCTAGCTTTTAGCATTAACTAGGGTTTTTGTTAACCCGCCGCTTTTGCGGCGGGGCACGTTTGTTGTGCAAAACTGTTTAGTAGCACTATGGGCAACGATTTTCCTACATTGTTTCGCGTAATTGTGGACGGTTTCGTGGACATAAAAGATAATATTAAGTGATTGTTATTGCCGCTTGGGCTTCAAAAAAATACTCGCGGCTAAAAGCTAAAAGTTTGGTGGTCAAATTGGAAGAAAAGAAAATACATAAGTTAGTAAGAAAGTTAATGGCCAAAGTTGGGTGGTCAAAGTTTGAAAGCCTAAAAGCTAAAAATTTGATGATAAAAGTTTGAAATCCTAAAAGTTAAAAGTTTGTCTGTCAAAGTTTGGCGGTCAAATTGGATGAAAATAAAGTATATAAGTTAGTAAGAAAATTAGTGGCCAAAGTTGAGTGGTCAAAGTTTGAAATCCTAAAAGCTAAAAGTTTGGTGGTCAAAGTTTGAAATCATAAAAGCTAAAAGTTTGATGATCAAAGTTTGGTGATCAAATTAGAAGAAAATAAAGTTAAGCTAAAATTTAATGACCAAAGTTTTAAATCCTAAAAGATAAAAATTTGGTGGTCAAATTAAAAGAAAATAAACTTAACCTAAAAGTTAGTGGCAGAAAATAAAGTTAACATAAAAGTTATCGGCCAATATATATGTTAAAAGTCCTTCAATTATATAGACAATAGAATATAATAATATTAGATGCAATAAATATAAGGAAAGTCATAAGCAAACAAAAGTAGACGGTACTTGTACTCTGTGTTGTGCCTTTTGTAAATCACTGTTAATGTGTCGCTCATTTAATATAGAAGATAATTGGCCTTTACAAGTGGCTACATATGGATCACTCTTGTAAGGTTATCTTTCAAGATATGAAAGTCTCTCTATAAACACGAATGACACGTGGATAAATACTTATCGTTTATATTTTCAATCGTGATGAATTTAGGTCAGATCAATATGACATATGTTATAATCAATGAACCATCCGGTACGATCGATTAAACCGTTTCTAAGCTTAACCTGATACCCGATACGATATAAAACTGGTTTTAAAACATTGGTTATAATGTTTTGTTTGTTTTGAAAACTCTATATTTTAGCAATCAATGATAGTATGATACAATAATTTTGTTTCATTCGGTAGTATATACGAAAATTATCTTAATCACACCCGATTTTTTAAAAATATTGGTGTTCATGTTACAGTTTACTCCACGATGGAAGTAATGAAACCAGTTGAGGCCTATTAGAAGTGGAAGACGCTTTGGTTAGACCCTTACGAACATCCAGTAGATTTGTGAACAAAAATGAGATTTAATTAAAAAAAAACTAGAACACAACTACATGATGTTCCGAAGTTGTAAGCCATGGTTAGTGCCAGGGGGACCTAGAGGGGGTTGAGGGGTAACCCGTGCTACCCCTCAACTTTCTTGGCTATGTACAATTTTAGTGTAAAAACTTTTAGTTTCTTCTTTGTTTTATGTATCGGCTATACTTGCCCATATTTTTTTTTAGCCCGCGGTACCCCTCAACTTTTCTTCTAGATTCGCCACTGGTCACTTAGTGCAAGGGGAATTACGAATGATATAAAAATATTGCTTATGTATTTACTAGTTGATTACCCCGGGAGTGTCCGGGATTGAAAAATGTAATATGACTTAATAAAATTGATAAAAGTAGAAAACATACCAATCGTCAACTCAGTCATACAAATCATTAATTCCCATTTACGTTCGTTGACCTGAACATTGAAGCAAATGTGACGATTCATAGCTCACTTAAGCAGTAGATTCGGCTTTCTCTTCATACTCCTGTGATGGCTGAAGAGTACAGATGAGGTTGCGATTATGAACCAAAACTGAACTTACCAACAAATCAATATCCACTTACATAAAATTTAAAACAATCTTATATGCATATCTTATATATCGATTAAAACCTTCACCTCTTGGCCTAGTGGAGGAAAGGATTTGTGGACCACATAGTGGCGCAGGTTCGATCCCAACCAAGGGTGAAGGCCACCGACCCGGTCCTAGAACCGTGATTTGCCGCCAGGGATCCTTGTCGGGTGGTGAACTGGGAGGGGGGATCCCCTCCGCGGTCAGGGGTACCGTGCATCTACCCTTTTTTTATATATCGATTAAACCAAACAATTTCATGTTCTCCATACAAACAAACATCAAAAGATGTTATATACACACATACATAAATTATAGTTGTATCTATTAGTAATCTATAATCGACTATAATAATAACTAGGTGAAATCTCGTGTGAAAACATGAGAAGACTAAATCCAACTAAAGCTGGAAACAACATTCAATTAATGACCCACATATGTATTAATAGATCTAAGATATATTAATATTTTAAGCTTTGATGTACCTGAATGGCCAACATATGTACTAACAGATGTAAGATAATATTTTAAACTTTGATGTACTAATAGATGTTAGATATATTAATATTTTGACCTTTGATATACTAACAGATGTGTAGAGTCTAAGGTGGGTAAAAAGTAGACAACCTTACCTCTATCCGTGGGAATAAAGAGGCTGCTTCCAGTGACACCCTCGGCTTGATGGTGATTTTGCCTCGAGCATTGGACATAAAACACATAACACGTAGCAATCGGGACAAGCCCGATTGGTGTATAGACCCCCTTGTATTTTGGCTATCAGCGTCACCATATGATACATGATTAGCTGTCTATTATTTTTAACGTTATTTTTACGAAATTAGTAAAATAACATTAAAATCAACGCAATTTTAGGATATATTCGAATGTTTGAAAACATGGTGTCGGGTAAACAGAAAGCAAAGGGATTAGATACGACCGTGAATGGTAATGGAGGTACTGGGCTGTGGCCACTCCATCTCCGTTCCACTTTCCTCATACAAACCTTCATCTTCATCATCTTCATTGTCTTCATCTCTGCCCTCTCATCATCTACCTGCAACACGCAGAATAATAATATTCTCAGCCGTGGCCTCTTATCTCCAGCTCTCTCCAATTCCATCTGCAATCGCCCAACAACTGGATGAATCTCAGCAAGAAGAAGATCGTGTTGTTCGTCTCTTTCAGGTTATTTACTCTCTGTTAATCCATGCTTCTTTTTAGCACCTTTCTGGCTTTCTCTTGATTTATTATTAAGTTTGTTTTTCAGTTGTTCAGAATTGCAATTGTCTGTTATAGCTTAATCTATTTATTCCAACAAAGAGATTGGGGGGTTTTGGAGGCAACCAAATTATTTCCGTAAAAGAGCTTGTAGCCAAGAGGTTCTAGTCATTTCCGAGTAGGTTTAGTGAATGTGTGAGTTTGTAGTTATAAAGATTATTAGTTTCTTAGGCATTTCCGGTTTGGCATAAGCTTGCAACAATCAATTCTTTTACCAATGGGATCGGTTGCCCATCGATAAAAACACTTAGATTTGGAGGTCTTGGATTCAAGTTGCACAAACAACATGATTAAACAACACAATCAATTCTTTAGAGGGATGATACATGTAGGAGTTCGTGGAAACGTAAAATTAAGGTTAAGCACTTATAGAGGATGATGCATATGTGTCTTAGGGGTTTCAGTTTTCATATGCTATGCTTTAAGTGGACTTTGCATGTGACTGTATTCTTGTATTTATGTCAATATGTTGTTCTGCCATGTTTTAGCTGTTTCTCTTTTTGTAATACTAGTTCACTCTAATGTTGTTATTGGTAGTTTTCAATTTCTATACTTTCAGTTCTATTTATTTGTCTGTTGTTTGGTTTGGAGCCGGAGGTCTATTTGGGAGCACCTCTTTATCCTCAAGGATGGAGGTAAGGTTTGTTTACATCCCACCCTACCCAGACCCTACGAATAACCCTACGAATAACTTTGTTGTTTGCGAAACTAACTGGATATAGTTGTGGTTGTTTTGCAGCAATCAATCTTATTTATGCTAATTGCTTCCATTTTACATTCATGTAGGAAACATCACCATCTGTGGTTTTCATCAAAGATCTTGAAATCATCAATAACCCAAAAACCTCTGATGAAGTTGTGATGGTAGATGATGAGAAAGCCAAAGTTGAAGGGACTGGTTCAGGCTTTATTTGGGACAAGTTTGGCCACATTGTAAGATATCATATTTCATTTTGGTGCATTTTCTTTTAACCTTCCGATGCTTACTTTTATGTATTCTGGTATGATGAATGTATGGCAGGTGACGAATTATCATGTTGTTGAAAAGCTGGCTACGGATCAACTTGGACGACAGATTTGTAAGGTTTTTCTAGTCGACAAATATGGTAACAGTTTATCTAGAGATGGAAAGATTGTTGGTGTTGACCCATCATCTGATTTGGCTGTTCTAAAGGTGGGCAGAAAGCAAAATAAGGAAAAAGAAAATGCACTCATCAGTTGATAATATGTTCATATTTATGTCTGCAGGTCGATATTGAAGGGATTGAGGTAAAGCCAGTGGATATAGGCAGTGCCCGTAAACTAAACGTTGGCCAGAGCTGTTATGCTATCGGGAATCCTTATGGATATGAGAACACATTAACCACTGGGGTAATACTTCTAAAACTTAACCTTCAAAGGGTGGTACAATGGTATTTGTAATTGGTTTCTGCCTTCCCTTGAACTGTGTTTGTTTCATTTGGTCACATTGGGTAGCAAGGTATCGGTGAGGGTGTGAGATCCATGAGAATTTCTGGTGACAGGCTGTTACGGTTAAAGAAAAATACCTTTACAATTTAAATCTATTATGAGAATACACGATTCGATAGTGACAGAGAACAATATCAGGTAGTCAGTGGGCTAGGTAGGGAGATACCATCACCAAATGGAGGTGCCATTAGAGGAGCCATTCAAACAGATGCAGCTATTAATTCAGGTGAATTTGCACCTTGTTTGATTCTGGTGGCTATATTATCTTATGGTGGTATTATGATATCATATGAACATTTTGTTGTAATTGTGTTGTGCAGGAAATTCAGGTGGACCTTTGCTTGATTCCCATGGCCATGTTATCGGTGTTAATACAGCAACTTTCACTCGAAAAGGTATACAGTTGACTTTCTTGATGACTTTGGTCTAAATTATATCACCAACTGTTAGTTTTTTGTGAGTTCAGTCCAAATTAAAGACAGCAACTCTGGGTAGAATTTCTCTCTTCAGGGAGGGTAGTTTTAGTATACTTTCAAGGTTGAACCATGTGCTTTTCAGTTCAGAATCAATGCAGAGATTATGTAACAAAGCTGATCACCTCCGAAATTTACCAGTTTATAATGTTATGTAACAAAACTGGTCAAAATTTTCTATTTCATTGATATATCAATTCTGAATTTGAAAACCAATCAGTTTGACTTTTGCAAAAGTCCAACGACACATATAAGCATATAACAGATAAAGTGATTTACATACATGACATTAGGATCTCTGAAACTATCAGTGAAAGATGAAACTACACAACTCACAGGTTCAAAAATGTTAATTGTTAACTTGTTGCAGGGAGTGGGATGTCATCTGGGGTCAACTTTGCAATACCGATTGATACTGTTGTGCAAACTGTACCATACTTAATTGTTTATGGAACTGCTTACCGTGACAGGTTTTGACAGTTAGTCTACTCCAAAGAAACCGCTACTGCAATATGAAATCATTTATCATATTCTTCTGTCAATAACATGGTGACATTTGTATTGTGAAATTCGTATCTATTGTTTTTCTTCATATATATTCTACAATGGATTGATATTGTATCATCAAATCATCAACTACAAATTGAGCACCTCAAACACATTATAAAGTAAATTACTCATTTGATACAAAAGGTCAAAAACAGAGTTCACTTACAGGAATTCAGCAATATAATGTTCCTATATAATAATGTTCCAAAAAACAATAAAAACATCACAATACAATGTTACCTTTGAGCCTGAAGGGAGAGTAACGAGAGTTGTTCATCGATTGAGCAATCCACATGACAAGTCGTTCTACAAGTGAACGGGATTAATATAAGACCAAGTCCCCTTTGTTCCATTGGAGAAGGAGAAGATCTTCTGGTACTACGATACTCAACCGCATCTTGAAGTATAATGTTTCCTTGTTTATCCATACAGTAAAACCCCCCCATGAAAAACCGTCCATCACTTACCCCGACCAACATTCGCCTAAACAACAGTTTCTTCACATGGGAAATACTTGATTTGTCCCCAGAAGTTGTTTCTTCTACTGCTTGTATCATGCTCTCCATTTCTGACCACAAACAAACATCATCACACATTTTTTCTTAACAAACAACACATTTAGGTCTATATGATCTCTTTTAACATCAGGTTTACAAAGCTATATCCATATAACACACACACACACCAAAAAAAAAAAAAACTGTTATGTTCAGTCAGGCATATCATCAAACACCTAATGTGCTTTCTAAAGATTCAACATAACAAGACGAACAAAATTATTAAACCAACTTCAAATGCATAGAATGATAGAATATACGTATACCCATATCAAAACAAAACTTTTTCTGGCGTTAGATAGTAATATTAGCGTTAATCTGTAGATAAAGATTGAATAATACATCAGAATTTGATTGAGAGAATAATGGATCACCTTAAGCCAAATTAATAGAGATTAGGGTAGAAGAAGGTAAAGGGGTTTGCTTTGTTCAACCAATCAAGAGACTAGCTTTACTGGTTTCTTATTTAATTGTGTTGATCGAATAATTAAAGTGCTTCCATGGCAATCTTGAAGACGATTTGGGGGAAGATGAACATGATTTTATATTTTAGGTTTTAACAATTACATAAACTGCCCCTCATGTTTGCTTATCTTTACATTTTAAACTTTTCTAGTTTAGTAAATGTGGAATTTCTTAATTTCTCACAAAATCGTTGAGGATGGTGGACGTTGATGTTAATTTAAATGTTAATTTAAGAACATGTATAATGGACGTGTGAGTTTAGGGGGAAGCGGCGTAATCAGAATTGGGTACGGGTACCCCAGTTGCAGCACGGTAACACCGCCGCCACCTGTGCTGGTGGGGGTCCCGTGAACCAATTTCTGGTTCTTTTTACCGTGATGGTACAAAGGAAACGGTCATATTTCTTGACCAATAATTACTTTCCAACGTTTTTTTCCTTTGACCATTAATTTTTGACCGTTTTTTTTTTACCGTTTACATTTTGACCGTTTTTTTTTTTTTTTAATATTTTACTCTATATAAACCATATCTACACATACAATTTTACACAACCACATCTTTTAATATGGGTGGTGGTAATATGTTTTCGAATACGTATCGTTGACGACAATCATCCCGCCCTGCAACACGTCAACCGACCACACACCCACCGACTACACACCAACCTACTACACACACCATACAACTACACACACACCGACATCACACCAACCAACTACACTAACACAACCTCCCCCAACATTTGAATATTACGAGCCACAAGATCCTGACGACTTGACCACCGAAGAATTGATTTACGCATATGATTACGTAATGGCTCTACTACAACTAGGAACAATACGGTTGGAGATGTTGTACGGGTGCCAGAGCGTGTCAATCCTCCTATTGTGTGAAACCCACCGGTTACGGTACAAAACCCACCGGTACAAAAACACAATATCCACAATGCCCAGTAGTGGATCGCGTGCTTGGAGGGTATCCATTATAGCCGTCAACTGTAAAAGTTTCTGTGATGCGTGGCCATGATTGTGATATATAGAATGTCATGACCTGGAGTAGAGTACCCTTCCTTTTACAAAGTAGAGCTGCCCCTGCTGATGAAATATGACAAGTCAATCTGGAATTAACTCTCGCAATGAAATACAATGGAGAAAAGAGGTACATATAAGCTTATTACCATTTTTTAGTGCTTTGGTTTTAAATTGAAGAAGAGAAACATTGAAATTATCAGTTAAATTTTTGGTAGAGGCAATAATAGCAACTAGCTTAGGCATAGTTTAGAAAAAATCACTTTAAATAATACGGAGTATTAAAAAACACTCATGGATTGAAAAGGAAACTTGAATCCGTAAAAGAATCTGAATGGTGCATCATCAACTTTTAAGGTTAATTATGTTGCCAAACGGGCGGGTCAAGTTGGGTTGGGTAGGGTAACGGGTCAGATGGGTTGCTTAAAAAAGGTTGTTTTGGTTCAGGTCAGAACGTGTTTCGACAAAACTGTACAAGTCAAAACAGGCCAAGTTGGGTTGGTCTTGGGCTAGTTGGAAACGTGCTGCGCACTTTCCAAACGAACTCAAACTCAAGGCGACCAATTTGAGACGGTGGACGATCAAGGCAATTGCTAAAAGGTTAACAGTGTACTTAACGTTCGTCCACTATAAGGACGATTCGTGTTACCAGAAAGTGAACTATTTTGTCAATCTTCTATGTTTATATTTATTTTCATTAAAAAATGATAAAAAAAATACTACTTGTTTACATTGAAATGTTGCTAGTTGGATATAACGAAATTATAATTTATGATAGTTTAAGAGTATTTTCATCATTGTATATGTTTTTATTGTAAATATAAATCTGGATTCATATAATTGAAAATTAGTTTTA
This sequence comes from Ambrosia artemisiifolia, assembly GCA_032199755.1. NCBI lineage: Eukaryota > Viridiplantae > Streptophyta > Magnoliopsida > Asterales > Asteraceae > Ambrosia > Ambrosia artemisiifolia. The sequence continues at coordinate 11,880,488 of CM063513.1, forward strand.
ACACATGAGTTAACTTAATGGAAAATTTAAGCACATGATGGTCTTCACATATATTAGCTCTAATACATATTTTAATCAACTAGTGTGATGCCCGCGCGTTGCTGCGGGGAACATAACACTTAAGTTGGTGATTTTAAGAGTGTACACAGGATGGTTCGATAACCAACATTTTTAATGGTATGTTTTTGGATATTTTGCCACAAGACTTTGGATGAAACGGATGAGCATGAATGGTTTTCCACATCCCGAAGCATGGGCCAAGAGGCACCCACCTGGATTGTCAAAAACGAAGTTACAGATGAGAAGATTAAAGCCTTCCATTTGATAGGGCTTCGTTTGCTTTTCATGCCTAGTATGAGCATACACTTCTACCACAAGGAGATCTTTCCACGGTAATTTCAATCCATCAAGAACAACACCAGGTGACTCCTGATTTATTATATCGGGCGTCAGTATAATATGTCCGCATACTGTTTGAGGCCCTGAATCAAAATGATATACAATAATATAATCTCGTTCAGTTGATTACACATTAAATATTTCAACGTTTTACTTTCACACGCTATATAATCCATCCAACACGTCAAACAAATTTTATAGAAAGATTAATGAAAAAGCAATTTTCCAATCTTTTGTTTGTAAATAATCGCCTGATACATTGCCTTTAATTTAATAACTTGGCATGTGAGCATGCAAATAACACTTAAAGAATATGTGTACCTTTGAGAACTCTAACCCAAAGTTCATTTCCTTCCATATGTTAGCTAGACATCAACCTTGACATCAGAATTTGGATTACTTCCTTCCATGTATGTCGTCTAAATCAAAATCACCACCCACATATTCACCCTTATCATGCTTCCTTGGGCGCCTACGTCATTATTGCCATTCTTGCCTTCTATATGTGTCGACTCACAAACAATCTTTGTTTTTTTTTCATCTACACCTCTATTTACTATTTATAAATAAAAAAGACATGTCTTTATAAATAAAAAAGACAGGTCCTTGAGAACTAATGCCTGCTCTTACATGCTAAACCATTTCTGTAAGTAGCAATGGATTTGTTCGCTACAAGGGAATACATTAATGAAACAGAAAACAATAAAAAACTTGGAAGTAAAGAAAATGATGATGATTCACGTTACACAATGCTTTAGGTGAACAATCACTCGAGGACTTAGACAAACTTCTCTTTTTTGCTTAGCATCAATTAGTATTTCTTTATGATTTTTCTGATTTACATGTATAAAAAGATCGTTCACTAATCATGATTTGGTTCTTGTCTACACCATAAAATATGCAACAAAATAACCACTAAAGTTACCTACTCATGGTGTATACCCCATACAAGATAATCCAGTGTCTCCAAATGGATAACGGAACATGTTATGCGTCATTGAATCGGTTATATAATTACATGTTGAAGACATAACCATAATCCAAATGGCAAATACTTTGGAAACATATTGTAGACCAAAAACATATCACAGCCTCCATCCTCTTCTCCCACTCTTTCGACGAGTGCTATCTGTTGGAATTGGTGTCACGTCCTCCGTCATCATCAAAAACATACAACTTTATCAGCTTATCAGGAAATATAGATAAACGTTCTTCAAAGAACAAGTGCTCTGTATGTATAAAATAACAAAAAAAAAAAATCATACCAATGTGACCAATTTTCATGCCAGAACGAGCAAGAGCTCTAAGGGCAAACTGAGCACCTGGACCGGGTGTCTGTCTTGTTACCTCCAGTTGCTCGTAGCTTTATGTGGAGGGCATTGATTCCAAGCTCCTGTTATTGCATCAGTAACTTGTTAGCTGTAACATATTAAACAAAAAATAAGCTTGAAAAACAACTCATTCTAATTTAAAAAAACAAACCACGTTTTGATTTTTTTAAATTCTTTGAAAAGATGTAAGCACTAATACAAAGCAATGCTATAGTTACAATATATTGAGACAATATAATTTAGTACCTGATTTAATGGGTCATCAATGATGAAGGTGATGAGATTAAAGGTTACTAATACGTAATTTAATACATGATTTAATGGGTTCATCAATGATGAAAGTGATGAGATGAAACGTTACTAATTACTTTAGGCCTAACCACATGAAATCCAAAACGTCATGATAGACTTTAGATTGTAAACCCTAATCCACCTAACCTAAAAAGACTGATTTACCCCAATACGAATGCATCAAATGTTTGTACTTTAAGCAATTAAATTTGTATTTACTTAACTTTTACCGGAATCCCTCCCTCATGCTTTATATATAGTATAGATGTATAAAATAGTCTCACACAAGTGACTTCAATGAAAGAAAGTAAATGCACAGTTGACATTAAAATACATAAATGGATTTTTCTAATAAAGTGAGTCCACGCCATTTTTAAAGCCATCGGCCCATTTCAACTATATAACAATTAGAATCATCACGAAATATTTCAATGGGATCATGGCCTTTCTCTTTGAAAATATGGTTTTATAGTTGATAACATAAACATAACCAAAATCACAAATGACATTTTTTTTTGCATCGTGTAGTGCATATTTGATAGAAAAAATAAAAAATTTGAGAAGTCAAATATAATATGACCCGTGAAAATGCGTTGACAAATATATTTCTATTACATATTAAGAATATTACTTTCATGTAGTTTTTTTTCGTATGATTTCAACTTGTTTTTCTTTAAACGAGGGTGAAATTGTTTATTAGATAACGAAATGTAGCAAGAAGCTAGTAATACAGGATAGTACACAAAGTACGGTTAGCTAGTTGATTAAAAAATTTAATACAAGTGGAGACCATTTAAATGTTAATGGTATCTTATTAAGTTCCTTTAAATATCTTATAAAGTTCCTTTAAATATAATAAGAGTAAGTTAGTACCATGGGATGGCAAACCTATTCCACACATCATTTTTTATTTTTTATGGCTTATTAGGCCTTGTGTAGTGGACAAAGAAAACGCCGTTATGGACCCTATAGCGCCCGGGCACACCGCCCCCGGGGCGCTATAGGGCGTTTTGGGGTTGGCTCGTTGTGTGTATAGCAGCGTTGTTGAAAGAATCTTGCAGGCTTTTAATTTTTGACCGTTGGGCGTTGTTGGCTCATTTAATAAAAAAAAAAATAAATTAAAAACCTTGTTAAATACATACATACATCTCACATACAACACACTTTCACAAACACATCTCACACCAAATTTTTAGTTCTCTGTTGAAGCATAACACACACACACTCTTGAAGATGAATCCATTCGGTAGGGGTTTTGGTTTTGGTTCCCAAACCAGTGGCGACAACACCCGACCTATTGCTCCGGGTTCAGGTTCAAACCCGCAAAGTTTCACGAACCTGTTAAACCAAGCCTATGGTTGGGACCCGAACATGTGTAACTTTAACATGCCAGGGAGTTTTGGGATGCCCATGGGAGGTGGGTTTAACCAAACACAAGTGTTTGGGACATCCCAAATGTTCGGCTCTTCAAATGCTTGGCAAGAGTCGGTTCCGGAGACACAACAGCCGGTCGCAGAGGAAGAGCCCGTGCGAGGCAAGGCAATCGCCCAAGGAAGCCGGGCTCACAGAAGAAAAGAGACGGTCGGTCGTGCCAAGAAAAAGGTTCAACCATGGACCGACCACGAGTTGTACTTGTTAACCCGAGCGTGGGTTGACGTGTCTGAGGATCCTATAATCGGTAAGATATATATTTTTTGGTTTGTTATATTTTTTTTAGTTTGTTATATTTTTTTGGTTTGTTATATTTTTTGGTTATGTTATATTTTTTCGGTTATGTTATATTTTTTTGGTTATGTTATAATTTTTTTGGTTTGTTTTGTCAGCCAACAACCAAAGCAAAGCCGATTTTTGGAAAAGAGTCCGGGAATTATTTTTTGAATTGTCTAGTAAAGGAGAGGGCTACCGGGAGAATGATTCGATATCGGGCAAGTGGACCGATATCAACCAAAAATGCACAAATTTTCAAGGCATTTACCAACGCACCCGGTACGGGTGGAAAACTGGGCAAAGCGACGAGGATATTTTGGCGGCGGTTATGGAAGAATACAATCAGGAGTACGGGAATTTCCCGTACTTGAAATGTTGGCGCGTGCTGAAAGACTGCACCAAATGGCACACCGTCCGCCCAACGGTTGGAACTTCTTCATCTAGGGCCCAAAATACGAGGCCTTCAAAAAAGTCGAGGACCTCTGACTCGGTTGATCCCGAAACGCCTACGTCTAACGCGCGTTATGTCGACCTCAACTCACCAGAAGAAAATCCCTATTTTGCAGGGGAGGAGGGGGCGGATGAGCCACGTCGTCCGCCCGGTCGACGGGCTGCTCGAGCCGCACGGGCGGAGTCTTCGTCGGGGGTGAACCAGTTAATCCCTGCATTTGCTGAAATGAACCAGCGGCTCCAAGACTTACGCGACATTGGGGCTCAGCGTATTCAAGAAAAACGACAGGTGGTTGACATCATGAGGGATCGACAGTTTGAACGCGACTTTGCTTTTTACACGGCAAAGCACGACGGCCTAGAGGGCAAAGCGTTGGAAATGTGCTTGAAACGAAAGAAACAAATCGAGGAAAAATATAACCTTTGAGTATTTTTATCTTTTATTTGGTTTTGTATTTTTTTTAGTATTTGTATTTTTTTTTTAGTATTTGTATTTTTTTTTGTTTTAGTATTTGTAATTTTTTTTATTTAATGAAATATTATTAAGTATTTAATATTCTTATTTAAATAAAAAACAATAATTAACCAATCATTACCAATCATTTATAATCCCTCTCATAACCCCCTTCCCACTACACCCTCTTTTTCCATAACCTCACTTTTATTACTTTTTAATATTTTAATACTACAACCCCAAAGAAAGTAAATGCACAGTTGACATTAAAATACATAAATGGATTTTTCTAATAAAGTGAGTCCACGCCATTTTTAAAGCCATCGGCCCATTTCAACTATATAACAATTAGAATCATCACGAAATATTTCAATGGGATCATGGCCTTTCTCTTTGAAAATATGGTTTTATAGTTGACTAGTGAGAATGCCCGCGCGTTGCTGCGGGTAAGTTTGTTTTTTTTTTTCCGCAGTATCATAGGGATCCAAGTCTAGCAATACCAAAAGTGCAATGATGTCTAATAAAATCGAATATGGCAAGTATTTTCATGTGTGCAAGTTAAAATCCCTTAATGACTTCAGTAATCCATTAATTTCTAATAACGTTTTGTTTTTTTATTCTGTTCATTATCATCGGATGTCAAGGATTGACCAGCATAGTTTTAGACTTGGAAATATAACATGTTGTGAGGCTAAAGGATGGTGTGCTTGCAATGGCCCATTGATGTTCTTCAATAAAAATGTTTAGGCTCTTTGTTTTTTTTTTTTGTTCTTAAATAAAAAAATTTAACTTCGCTAGCTTCTGTCCAAATTAAACAAATTAGGCTCTTGGTTTTTCTTTCAAACAAAGAACACATTAGGTTGCTAAAAAACGAAGAAAGAACAATTTGGTTGGTAAACAACATAACTAAAGAATAGGTAAAATAGTAGCTGAAAAACATGCATCTTAGAAAATTATTGAACTCTAAATGCAAAATATACAGCTTTAAAAACACACAGAGAATGTTTTATTTTCCTTTGAACTACTCAACCCGTCCGACCTGACTGTTTTGTCACCTTTATAGGCCTCACATGGTGATTTTTCAATTGTTTGGTGCCGAATGAAAAAGAGCAAGGCTTCAAAAGACACCAAGCTAGAAAAATATATACATCACTTAAACCTTTACCACCATCATTGCCAAATAAACAGACAAGTGATACTATTAATTTGTATCCACGAGATTCATTTATCCGTTGTATTTAGACCATAGGGTATGGAGGAGGCCCATCATCCATGCCTTGCCTCCACCTCAGCTGCCACGTCAGCGTGGGGTAGGAGCATCCATGAGATGATGGTCCAAGGGGTGTGGAGAGAGGCCCATCATCATTTAATGTTTTTTTTTTTAACAACGGTCAAATGCATGATGGCCCACCCCAAAGTTCAAATCCAACGAATCAATAGCCCCGGCATAAACGGCAAAATAATGCCTCCTATGCCGCCCCCAAGCCATGCCGCCCCAGGGGGGTGGTGTAGCGAGGGCCGGCATAGCCATGCCTCTCCTATGCCGCCCCCCACACCGGGTGGTCTTATAATCATTTAGATACTTGACGAATAATCAAGCAGAGTAGCTACACGACATAAAACTGACCTGCCAGAGTAAAGTTGGGCATGAACCTCCATTATGGTAAGACCAAGGCCTACATAACATAAAACCTCAACGTCAACTAAATACACACAAATGTTTCAAGACAAAACATCACAGCTAAAATGTATAACTTCTTACGTGTTTTTAGGAACACTGCCGGTAATAATTCGCCATTCTTGACCATCAAGAGCAGGATAACAAATTTTCAATGGCATATCACCAATCAGGTCCGCCCATTTTGCTTCATAAAGATCCAAAATAACATGCGACTGATCATTTGTTGCAAGAATGCTTACCATGGACCACAAATTTCCAAGAGAAAAGAAATCCATATGAGCTGGCTGCAAGTTCCCTATCATATAACCTCCTTTATTAGGCATCCATTACACTAACCATGGTGGAATTTGATCAGGGTATATATTGAATTTATTAACTGCATCATAAGAATATTCCTCTGTTTTGTAACGGTACATTTCATTAAGTTTTATCATATCAATCTAATAGTATTCTCTCACATGAAATGATAATGCAACAAGCAAAATATTTTGTGAGGCGATGATGGCTTGGAGTTATTGGAATGTCGTCAGTATGAATGGAGATGGCCAACAAAATATAGCAGTAGGTAACAAAGAGAAAGTGGGTCAAACTATGGAGCTAATAAACGATTGATCATTTATTATTAAAGGAGCTAACCAAATAGCTTATCAACGTGGTTGCAGTGCTTCACGGTCTATTGTGACTCTGAACAAATAAACTACAGATGAATCGGACCAGTACATGCCAAATATTGGAAAGTCATGTAGTGGGACTTTGTTCTCCTCCTGAATATAAGAAAAGATTCATTTATTGATGACTATGAAAAGATATATTAATACCAGATAAGAAAACATAACTTGAATACACACATGGACAACTAAATGGGTCAAAATTGCATCCGTGCTTTATAGAAACAAGAGAATTGATTTGAGACCTTTGTTATGCGACAAGCTAAATGTATGGTGTCAATCCCAAGCTTCTTAATCCCCGAACATCCTGTTGGATTGATTTTGTTTTCTGAAAAAAAAAAAAGAAAGCAAGTAAAATATTTTAATGTTATATATTTCATTAAAAACAACAGGGTGTCTAATGTAAACTCACTTGTTCACCAACAATGTTTAGATCCATTCTTAAGCAACCTATCAAATGAACATGAAGAATTTTTATATAAGATCAAAACATTATCATACACTAACTTTAAATATCCCTTCAGACTAATCAACTTTAAGTAAATCTATTTGAGATTGCAACAATTCAACTGGCATGAAATGCTTCCCTTCTGCATTTTGTTTAAATCTATATGTGGTCAGTAGGGTCATGATTCATTGGGTCCTTTCACTTAATGAAACAGGACTTTGTTATATTTAGTGACTAAACCACACAACACTAAAGATCAGCAGAACAAAAAAAAAATTCATCATCATTGTCACGATCTCCATTACCAACTTCTTTGCCATCCCTCACGTCCTCTTCAACTTCAATCTCATCTATACAACCATTGAGTAAACAGAGAAGAAATTCCAGTAAATAAATGATAAAATCATGGAAAATGGTGAATAACATAAAAGATAAGGATGATAAGAAGACCTTCGTCAAAGAATATGGTTTTATTGGATGCGAAAACCCTAATATATTGGGTTAAACTTGCAACAACAAGTAGGTGTTTCTCTGTCAATTAATGGTGGAAGCAGAAGCGCTCCAACCTTTGAAACCGTCGCTCTGGCATACCAATCGTTGCCCCTATCTTTTAATTGCACCGATATATTTAATTACACCCATCAATTCAATTCATAGAGAGAAATAGATCAATATAGAGAGAGAGAGATCCCATTTTGGCCTCCAGCGATCCATTGGCGAGTGGTGGTGCTTGCCAACATAAACAAAGACTGGTATGGGGAAGTCATAAACCTTATGCCGTCTAATGTCTGATGATAATAAAAAAACAGAAAGTTAACTTCTTTTTGCTGTTAAACTACTTTCACATAGTATGAACAAAGACATAAATTTCGTTATTATATGTATCAAAGCAGATTATGTAATAATCCTTAAATGGACAAATGGTTAATGTACCAAATGCACAATATTGATGTCAAAATTGTTAAAAGCACATGGTACAAGCATCTTAATGCATCACATGGTACAATGTACAAGCATCTTAATGCATTGACAAGGGCATAAAAGGAAGAAAAATGGTCAAGTTTAGAGAATTACACTTGTGACTTTTAAGTTGCCACCTTAACTTTGACATTTTGGACCTTTTTACCCATCTCTCCCTCTTTATAATGTAATATAGATAACATAAACATAACCAAAATCACAAATGACATTTTTTTTTTTGCATCGTGTAGTGCATATTTGATAGAAAAAATAAAAAATTTGAGAAGTCAAATATAATATGACCCGTGAAAATGCGTTGACAAATATATTTCTATTACATATTAAGAATATTACTTTCATGTAGTTTTTTTTCGTATGATTTCAACTTGTTTTTCTTTAAACGAGGGTGAAATTGTTTATTAGATAACGAAATGTAGCAAGAAGCTAGTAATACAGGATAGTACACAAAGTACGGTTAGCTAGTTGATTAAAAAATTTAATACAAGTGGAGACCATTTAAATGTTAATGGTATCTTATTAAGTTCCTTTAAATATCTTATAAAGTTCCTTTAAATATAATAAGAGTAAGTTAGTATCATGGGATGGCAAACCTATTCCACACATCATTTTTTATTTTTTATGGCTTATTATAGTATTTAGCTACTTCTTTTTACCAGAGACTGAAATATTGTCTTCTTCTTCAATTTTCAGTATTCTCCTGCATAGCTTTATATTTTCATACGTGCTTTCAATATCAAATGACTTCTCTTACATATATTCTGTTCAAGTGTATTTCTTTTAATCATTATTTTTCACTTATGGTTTTTATATTTATAAAACTCTATGATGTCATCTATTGTTTCAAACTGTGGGTTAATTTTACACAGCATCATATTTATTACAAACTTAACGTGTTATTCTACTACACACAAGTCTTTGTGTGTGTAAGCACCTTTGCTTCGTAGTGTGGTAATTTTTAAAAATCTACAAAGAGACATGATAGCATGCTACGTTATATATACTATATGCAATTTGACCTACATACCGGTAAAAAAAATGGAAGTAGCTGATGTGATGTCGAAAGGATCACATTTGTATAGTTTTATTTGGTATTTTTATGTTTGTTTGTGTGTAGTTTCACCCGAAATTAGGTACTTATCCAAGAATGATGTCAAGTCATAGTGCTATATAAAAAACGGAGAAAAAACGACTATTTTTTGTTGGGTTTTGTTCAAACAGTAAAAAAAACACAAAGTGTTCAGATAAATTATTAATCATGTATAGGCAAGTCACTAATTATGTTCATTTCTTGAAACTGATGTCTTTTAGAAACAGTCCTAAATGATGCATTTGTTTTTATTTTAAGGCTATAACAAGTATAAGTTGTGCGTTTTTCTCTTCACCAGTTATTAGATTTCAAGATAGTCTTTGATTGAATCGATGATTTTTTTATTATATACTAGATTATACCCCGGGAACGTCCCGAGGTTGAAAAATATAATATGACATATTAATTTTACATATGAAATACAATGATGCGCTTTGCAGTTACATGCATGAAAGCTTCGGGTAATAGCTAACCTAAAACAATTAAAAATATATCTCTAATGTTAACGCCTAACCTTAAACAATGTATGACTCTAATATTAATATCTAACTTAAAACAATGTATTACTCCAATGCTAACGCATGTTGAAAATAGAATTCATATTTACTGATTTGAACATAATTAGTGACTTGCCTATACATGATTAATGATTTATCTGAACGCTTTGTGTTTTTTTTTCCTGTTTTAACAAAACCCAACAAAAAATAGTCGTTTTTTTCTCCGTTTTTTATATAGCACTATGGTACTCGTTGGAAAGATAATAAAACCCTCGTTAATTTGGTGTAATTTTTTTCATTAAAAAAACTCGTATATAAAAGATATTAACGTTTAAAAATTATGGGAGAAAACATAAGAGAGAAAAATCTAATTTTGTTTTTAAATTATTTTTTTCCTAAAATATCTCAATGCCACATGGGATGACACATGGCACACTCAATGAGTAGAATGCCTCTTTGAGTGTCATGTCATTAAAATGGCTTTCTTTTATTATATGTATAGATGTTGGTAGTATTTTTTTTGGGAAAATGGCCAAAATAGCCCGTTGACCGGGCGTTTTGCAAAAATAAACCTCTGACCCCTCTTTGGAGAGACGGGACACGGCTCCCAAAGAGCCTGAACCGTCTCCAAGATCCTTTCACTTTAGAGCCAATAGCCAACCGACACGTGGCGTCTCCAATCCCGAGGCTGTCCCGTCTCTCTCCAGACGGGTCAGAAGTCAACCGTCTCTCTCCCAGACGGGTCACATTTCCCTATGCCGTCTCAAGCCGTTTCGGGAACCGCCTGAACCGTCTCACGAGTGTATATAAATACCCCAATTCACTTAACAAAATTTGCACCCACCACCCTCCCCAAACCTTTCATCTTCCAAACCAATGACGTTTTTTGGTTTCCCAATCGAAGCCTACCAGCTTACGAAAATATTGTCCGATTACTTTGATTGTTGTTTCATCTGCGTACGGCTACTTGGATTGTTGTTGCATCTGCGCGTGGGTTAACCCGTGTAATTTGCATCTACAATGTGGTAGTCTATTTTATTTGCAAGAAGAGTTCTTTGTCTATGAAGCACACATACACCATTCAAACAAAGTTCTTAGTTCTTAGCAAGTAAATTTAGGAAGTTTGTTGTAATAGTATAGTTTGGGAAGTTTGTTGTAATAGTATAGTTTGTTTATTGTTATTGTAATAATATTGTTATTGTAATATTAATGAAATATTATTAATTAGTAATCAACTAAAAATAGAAGGCATAACTATTGTACATGTAATATAGATTATAGATATAGTTTTTCATTAAAGTGTGTAGAATAAGATAAAACATTTGATTGCTTTCAATACCTTTATCATTGAAAGCATCCAATTAAATGCACAATATTGATGTCAAAATTGTTAAAAGCACATGGTACAAGCATTTTAATGCATCACATGGTACATGCATCTTAATGCATTGACAATGGCATAAAAGGAAGAAAAGTGGTCAAGTTTAGAGAATTACACTTGTGACTTTTAAGTTGCCACCTTAACTTTGATATTTTAGACCTTTTTACCCATCTCTCCCTCTTTATAATGTAATATAGATATAGATTACTTTCATGTAGTTTTTTTTCGTATGATTTCAACTTGTTTTTCTTTAAACGAGGGTGAAATTGTTTATTAGATAACGAAATGTAGCAAGAAGCTAGTAATACAGGATAGTACACAAAGTACGGTTAGCTAGTTGATTAAAAAATTTAATACAAGTGGAGACCATTTAAATGTTAATGGTATCTTATTAAGTTCCTTTAAATATCTTATAAAGTTCCTTTAAATATAATAAGAGTAAGTTAGTACCATGGGATGGCAAACCTATTCCACACATCATTTTTTATTTTTTATGGCTTATTATAGTATTTAGCTACTTCTTTTTACCAGAGACTGAAATATTGTCTTCTTCTTCAATTTTCAGTATTCTCCTGCATAGCTTTATATTTTCATACGTGCTTTCAATATCAAAGGACTTCTCTTACATATATTATGTTCAAGTGTATTTCTTTTAATCATTATTTTTCACTTATGGTTTTTATATTTATAAAACTCTATGATGTCATCTATTGTTTCAAACTGTGGGTTAATTTTACACAGCATCATATTTATTACAAACTTAACGTGTTATTCTACTACACACAAGTCTTTGTGTGTGTAAGCACCTTTGCTTCGTAGTGGGGTAATTTTTAAAAATCTACAAAGAGACATGATAGCATGCTACGTTATGTATACTATATGCAATTTGACCTACATACCGGTAAAAAAAATGGAAGTAGCTGATGTGATGTCGAAAGGATCACATTTGTATAGTTTAATTTGGTATTTTTATGTTTGTTTGTGTGTAGTTTCACCCGAAATTAGGTACTTATCCAAGAATGATGAATGATAAGTCATAAGTGCTAAATTGGCAAAGAAAAGAGCAACCGGGTGCAAAGAATGAAGATTGTATGTGTCTTAGGAAATATACATGAATTGTAAATGAAGATGTTTTTGTATGATGTGAAAGAGGGTTGAAATGCGAAGACGTGGCCGCGAAAATGGAGGAAACGGAGTTATAACGAAAAAGTTATAAAGAAAACAAGGTGATCGAAACCAGCCAGCGTCCTGGACGCCCGAAAAAGTTGTCACCTTGGTTTTCGCTAGTCGTTACCACCACTCTATGGTTACGGATGAGATGACAAAATGACATGTATGTTTGGTTTGGCGGTGGCGACAAGTCTTCTTCTCATGTTTATATAACTTGTATGTTGGTTGCTACTAGATTGTTATTTCCCAACTCGTTATTAGCACGAGTTTTCTTGTTGCTCTTCGTTTTTTTGTACTTTGAATCCATAGTCTAACATCGCCTTGTGTCGCTACGTTTACAGAACAATGGAAAAATATAACCGTCACATGTCTATAGCTGTTATAGCCACTGGAATCAAAAGTGACTAGATATCATAATCAATCTAATCCATCTCCATTCACAATTTAAGTAATAAATACATACCTTTTTCTTTGTTATGTATATACATAAAATATGAAAGAACAATTTCAGACACGTTTACATGATTTGTGTAAAATTTTTCTTCAATTTATATCACTTTTTTTTATTCAAACCCACCTTAGTTCTTATGCCAAATTAGGGGTGAGCATCTGTGAAGAACTGACCCGAACCGGTAGTGGACCGACCCGACCCGAGACCCGAACAAGATAAAAAACTGGAACCTAATTCATACCCTAAAACATGGTTCGGTCTTCGGTCCCAGTACCAGCGGTTCCTCGGTTCCAGAGTCCAAAAACCGACCCGAGATCTGGAATAACTTTTCTCGTATTTTTATTAGATCATCAGCGGATTCAACATACAATTTGTTGATTCAACATCCAAATTGTTCAAGGTAACTTGTTTCTGCAATATTATTACTTGCTTTGTTGTTTGTTTGATAAAAAAAACAAGCTAAATAAATGTAACGAAGCAAATAGAGTTTTAAACTTAATATTACAATTCAAAAATCATCCAGGTGTGCATTAATTTGTTGAAAACATGTTTACTTCACGAAAAGTGTTAAAATGATGTTAATGAATATGCAAATTTCTATGTAATTCGTTACTATAACCTTGAATTCTTGATTTTGTTTCGTTACAGGGTAGTGGTTATGAAGTTGTAATGTTGGAAGAACTAGATAACAATCATCATATGTTACCATACCTTTGGAAGTTTGAACAAGAAGAAGGGATGAATGATGAATGTAGCAGTGCAGATATGATCGTATACTGTATACAAGGCTAGGTTTATGTTATGTGTTTCTTATAAGTTCAATAAACGGGCTGGGCAACTGGGCTCAAAGTGAAATTGTGATCCATACAGACATACAGTATAACAATTTTCGGTCCAGAAGGTTTTTTGGTTTTTTTCCCTTACCCGGACCGGAACCGACCCGAGACCGAAACACCCCCAAATCCCAGAACCGACCTATTACCCAAATGTAACTTTTCGGGTCGGGTACGGTCCATAATCGGTACGGTTCTCGGTTTTTTTTCGGTCCGGGCCTTGTATGCTCACCCCTATGCCAAATTGGCTTATATTATATTTTTTTAATGATTTTTGTATGGTAGGATTTAGATTAAAAAAACGTTGTTTTATTATAGCTATCTAATAATCAATTAAAATTTTAGGAGCATAATATGTTCTCATGATTGGTTGCTAATCATAATTTGAGCATAGATGATTGCTAATCAATCCTCTAGCTTATGTTGCATATTTATGAATACAAAATGTTCTAAGTGAAGTAAACCTTGTTCCAAATTACGTATGGAGAGTTTTTTTCATGGTTAAAAAGAGTGTGTGAATACGGAATAAAGGGGACTAAATGAAACCAATCCACAACCATACTTTGTAGGTGACAGTTTATTTTCTAAATTTGATGCATGGAATCCACTGTCCACTTTTTTTTTTTACTTGGCATGGAAGATATGAATCAAATGTGTTCCTTGTACTTTGTTTTTTGGACTTTGGCAGAAGGCTTCAACTCCACTCTTTCCATGTGACTTGCTAGCTAAAGCATAATTTCAAAGTGTGCAAAATTTTTACTCCATTGGTAGCATTTTTTATTCTCTTCTCATGAGGGAGTATAGAATCCAAGGAAAGAAACTTTTTACGTAGCAAATAAAGGTAAAAGTAAATATATATATATATATATAATATATATATATATATATATCATTCTTAAGCATTCTTATAGTTGTTTTAATTCTTATATAAATATAAAAAAACTAGTTTTGACCCGCCCCGCGTTGCGGGGCGCAACTTGAATTTATGCCATCTAATAATAACATGTTGTCTAATAATAACGTATTAAATTTGACTGGCTCATTTAAAAAAAAAAATTTACGTCGAAACGTAAGCCAATTTGAATTTCTACCGACATGTACGTATATAAAAACAAAAAAAATTAGCTTGCATTCATATAGTAATATACTTGCTAGCCCAAAATGTTTTTGACAAAGCAATATACTTTGCTTAGGCTAAAAAAAGTAAAAAATAAAAGCGCCCAAAAAAATAATTAACCGCCAAAGAAAGCATGAGCCCCAAAAAACAACAAATATATACTAACCATGTGAGTTCTGTTTACATTTAAAAAGACAAAAGGAAATAGAAAAAAAAAGGGGAAGCTCAATGAGTGGGTTACATGTGGTGGCTTATGTTAGCAAGGGTACACCGGTCTTAAGACTCTATTGCAAATGTAAGTATAGAACTATTGCAAATGTAAGTATAGAATAATATATATAATTGTAAGATATGGAAAATGAAATGAGGAGATAAGAAAGGATAAACAAGAATAGATTGTACATAACATGTGACATCATAGAGTAAATTCAATATAAAAATCACCAATGATATAACATTAGTTTCACATAACCTTTAAAAACCAGTTCAGACCGGCTGGTATAACCGATTGAAAAGACCAATACACTGGGTTGAACTGCCCACTACAACCGGTTACACCGTTTTTTAAATCATCTATATTCCATGTCTGCATCCAATCATCATGTATACTTGTTTGATAATTATTTTGGTTTTTCTAATGACCTAGTCAGTCACGAATGGGACAATGCCTATTTCTTTTATTTGAATATGTTAGTCAAATTTGTATGTATTATTTTTAGTATAAGTTAATAAGATTTTTACAAGCTTTTATAAAATATTATTGCATTATAAATATTATTGCATTAAGGATGCCGTGTGGTCTTGTGAGGGAGAAAAGGCACCCGGACCGGATGGTTTCAACTTCAAGTTTTTAAAGAGGTGTTGGAGTGGTTTGCAAGGTGATTTTGTTCGTCTTTTTTAGGAATTCTTTAATGGGGCATCCTTGGATCCGGGTTGCGCCTCATCTTTTATTGCTTTAATTCCCAAGAAACAGGACCCTCTAGACTTTAAAGACTGTCGTCCTATTAGTTTGGTGGGGTGCGTCAACAAGGTTTTGTCGAAAGTGTTAGTTGCGAGACTTAAGCTGGTTATAGGGAAGCTAATTTCTCCAGAGCAATCTGCTTTTCTTTTCGGAAGAAATATTACGGATGGTCCCCTTATTTTGAATGAGGTAATAGGGTGGTTGAAGAAAGTTAAACGCCAATGCATGATCTTTAAGGTAGACATTGAGAAGGCTTATGATTCTTTGAATTGGGAGTTTCTCGAGTCCGTTATGTTGCAAATGAATTTCCCGGCTAGGTGGTGCAAGTGGGTGATGGCGATTGTTACTTCAACGCGTGCTTCGGTTTTGATAAATGGTTCGCCAACACATGAGTTTACTTGTAGTCGCGGAATTAGACAAGGAGATCCGCTCTCTCCTTTCTTATTTCTTATCGCCATGGAGGTACTATCGAGCGTCATGAAAAGGGCCACTAGCGTCGGTTTGTACCGGGGTGTAACTTGTGGGTCGGGTGAACTTCCTATCTCCCACTTGTTATAAGCGGATGACGTGGTTTTCCTAGGGGAATGGTCTGTGAGAAATGCTTTGAATCTAAAGCGAATTCTAAGGTGTTTCTATCTTGTCTCGGGGCTAAAGGTTAATTTAGGTAAGTGTTATGTGTTTGGTGTTGGGGTTAGTGATCCGGAGATAGTGCACATGTCGGATGTCTTGAGGTGTAGAGCTGGCTCCTTTCCATTTGTACATCTTGGTCTGCAAGTCGGTGCCAATATGAATCTTTGTAAACATTGGAAACCGGTAGTTGACGCTTTTAGGAATAAACTATCCATTTGGAAGGCAAAGACCTTATCTTTTGGAGGTCGGGTCACTCTTATTAAATCGGTGCTAAATGCTCTTCCTACGTACTATTTTTCCTTATTTAAAGCCCCTAGGAAGATCATTGATGAGTTGGATAAAATATGGCGTGTTTTCTTTTGGGGTGGCTTCGAGGATAAGTCGAAAATGAATTGGGTTGCGTGGCAAAGGGTTTGTGCTCCGGTCGATCGAGGTGGCTTAGGCTTCGGTTCTCTCCTAGATGCAAATTTGTCTATGTTAGCAAAATGGTGGTGGAGGTTCAAAATTGACTCTACCACCCTTTGGAGAAATATTGTCTGGTCTATCCATAGTTTAGCTAGGGATTGGAATCCAATCCCTGCTAAACTCTCGATAGCTGGGCCTTGGAAACAAATTCATTCTTCTATACAGGTCATTAAAGGGTGCGGGGTGGACGTGGGTTGGGCCATTAAAGGGATTGTGGGTAACGGGTTGGGTAATTCTTTTTGGTTAGACAGGTGGGCTTTGGATCTTCCTTTGTCCGTGGCTTTTCCTGCTCTCTTCCGCCTAGAAAGGAATAAATTTGCAGCCGTTAAAGATCGGGTTTTGCTGTCAGGATCTGGGTGGAGCTGGGACTAGAAAAGGGCGTCTTTTTCTGCAGAAGAACAAGCCGAGCTGCTGCAGTTTCAGCAGATGGTGGCCATTCCGACGTTTTCACAGGTCTCGGACAGGTGGGTCTGGAGGATAGGCGATGTCTGTGATTTCTCAGTGGGTGGTCTAAAGAAGGTCCTAAATTCTAACAGATTCGAGCAAGCGTCGTTTATTCTGGATTGGAACTCTTGGCTCCTAAAAAGGTTGCGATTCTTGCGTGGAGTGCAGAATTGGATAGACTCCCAACAAGAGACGCACTTATTAGACAGAACATTAATATTGGGGAGGATGTCTGTTCATTCTGCGCGTGAGGCTGCAGAAACCTTGGAGCACCTGTTCGTGAATTGCAGCTTTGTCCAGACCTTGTGGCAGGTTGTTTTTCAATGGTGCAGACTTGGTGCAGTGTTCTTATTCCATTTCAAGGATATCCTTCAACTACATAACCATGTGGGTGGCTCAAAGATGAAGAGGAAGGCTGTTAATGCAATTGTTTTGAGGATTGTTTGGTGCATATGGAAACATAGAAATGAAGCGATCTTCAATCAAAGGCAAGTCAGTGTTTGGTGTAATTTTAATGTATCTCATATCGGGTGGTGATGTAATTTGAGTGTGTGTAAAATGGCGTAATATATATGTAAGGTGTATAGCTAGTTTCCCGCTAGCTTGGTGGAATAAAGTTCTTTTGTTGATCATTCAAAAAAATAACACTACATTATTGTTTGTCATTTATTACACTGCATTATTATTATTAAATGCTAAAATGTAGAGGGACAATATTGTAAATGAGAAATTATTTATGCATTAACACTTTTACCAAATGCAAAAAACAAGGTTTTTATGTGTCTTAAAATTAAAATTACTATCTTGCCCATCCAGAACCTATTATATAGTAGTATGGATATAGATATAGATATAGATAGATAAGATAAGAGTAGATTACATATGACCAATGGTACCTATAATAAGCTAACATTTTCAATTTGATGTTTACAAATTAGAATAAGTTGTATTAAGCCCTCTCATGTTGTGATGGGAACGTAAAACCATGTCAAGCAGTATTAATGTCATACCAAGACCAATGAACCTTAACACCGAAAAAACTTGTAAAACAAAACAAATAAAAGAATGAAAAAAATAAAACGAACGAAAAGTAGACATATGAACGTCAAACCAGGCACGCGGAACAAAATAGATAGAAAACAATAACTAAGTCGATCTAGGACCCGCGCATTGCAACAAGGCGCTAAGGTGCTCATCTTAGTTTGATCACAATGTATCAAGGAAAGGAATGATAGAAAGCCGTTAGATTAAGCAAGCTACCTATCATTCCCTTCCATGATACATTGTACCATTAAAAATCTCACCTTGCTCATCTTTAGTTAAGGATTGCAAGCTTAGTTTGATCACAAAACCGGGTGTTTGTGACACGTAACTTTCTTCATTCACATAACCATTTAAACATGCACCTTTAACATTCATTTATCCGTTTGATAAAATTTAAAATATTTAGCACTAGTAAATGTAAGTAACATTCTTATTGATTCTAATCTAGCAATCGTAACAAAGGTTTCATCATAACCAATTCTTTCTTGTTGATCAAAACCTTGGGCTACTAACCTAGCTTTGTTTCTAGTGAATTTCCATTTTCATCCATCTTATTCTAAATAACCATTTAGTACCTAAAATGGTATGTCCACTAAAAGGAGGTACCAATTCCCATGCTTCATTACTAGTAAACTGATTTAGCTCATCTTGCATACCTACAATCCTATTATCATCCTTAAGGGCTTCATTTATGCTTTGGGATCAATGGTAGATATAAACGTTACAAATGATCTAACATGTTGAGTTTGAGATCTAGTGGTTCTTGTATTTCGATCACCAACTATATTTTCAATGCAATGACCTTTGGCTTCTCTAACTTCTAAGAATTGTTCTACTTCTTTGGGAGGATAATCTTAAATAGAGTTATTTTCTCTAGGGGTTTGTTCTTCAATGATTTGTATAGCTTTGATTTCACAAATATCATCATCCTCTAGTGGTGGTGATTTTGATTCATCAAGGGATCCTTCCACAACCATTGTGGCTTTGTGTATGCCCTATAGGCTTTGCTATTAAGAGAGTATCCTAAGAATACGTCTTCATAAACTTTGGGATCAAATTTGGTTAATAAATCTTTGGTATCCTAAAGATATTTTCTTCCCTTAGAAGAGTTCATAAGGAGTTTTGTCTAAATTAGGGCAAGCTAGAACTCTATTTAGAATGTAGATTACAGTGGCTACAGCATTACTCTAAAACTTTTGAGGGATGGATTGTTTAACAAGAATTGTACGACTCATTTTTTGTAACGTTCAGTTCTTTCTTTCTTTCTTTCTTTCAAACAACCTTTTTTGAGGAGCCAAAAAGTTATGAGTTGTCGCATATTATTGCACAACAAGTAATGGGCAACAGGATCTTATCATTTTCACCAATATTGAATTGATCGTGTTCTTGTACAAGCAATTCAATCATGTTTATGGATTATAACAAGTGTGTTCCAAATATCATTTGTGGTTTTAGACATAAAAACTCTTTCATATTCATTTAGGCAAAGCATTGTAAATAATTGATTTTGCTTCAACATTGTTAGAGATAATTTTCTTATGCTCACTTGTCAACAAGGATCTAGGAATATGGTTGTCCAATTGGTTTCATCATCTACGCTAGTTGGGACAAGATCTTTATTTTCAATAATTTTCCAAACAAGTTGTATCCATGCACCAGGGTTTGAGATATTTTGAGCAAGTGTGCAAAGTGGTATCTCGTGCCGAAAGAGTTTGCATTGGCAAAAAGTTTTAAAATATCCGGGTCACACGAATATATTGCTGGTGGTTCGGAAGTGCGTTGCAACGTTAACATTGATGATGAACATGGCGCTGAAGATAATGTGGAAATTCAAGAACCACAACGCCCCATTAGGAGGGACAAAGCAAAGAAGGCATCACCGTTAAAAGTTAACTCTCCTGAAAACTCAAAAATGGATAACTTAATGAGTAAGTTTTACCAATTTCACGAGTTACAATTTGAAGCAAAAAATTAGCAAAGAAGTGATCAAAAGGAAAATGGAGAGAGAATATTTCAAAATCTCTACTACCGACATCGATAATCCTCTGGATAAAAAAACATGATGATTATAGCATAGGTTGAGAGATGAAAACGATAATAATTTAACACTAAGGGAAGGTTAGGCACCACCCTTAGGCACGATAATTCTCCCCAACTGTGCATTGCTACATCACTATCCTGATTCACTACCCAAAAATATTTATTTGGACGTAACAATACCCTCAACTATAGACCACACCTTTTACACTTTTCTTCTCTTTCTATCTCTCACCTACCATACACCAGTACTACAACCCCAAACCACTACTCGCTTTGGGATACCTGAATAGGATGGGGCATTAATACTTGAATGAAATCCTGGTTCCGTCCCGTCCCCTTAGGATCACATTAGTTAAACATTAAACATTAAGAGTCTGTTTGGTATGGGGTAATGGAATAGATTAGGGAATGGAATGGACGAAGTAATGGAATCGACAAGGTAATGGAATGGATCATTACCATTCCATGTCTTGTTTGGTTGTCATGTGGGAATAAATAAAACATTACTTTGAGTTGTTGGATAGGCAGGAAAAGACGAAGGAATAAAATCGGTGGTGAGTGGTTGTAGTGGGTGGTGGTTAGTGGCGGTGGTGGGTGGCAGCAGCGTTGGTGGTGACGGTGGAAGGTGGAGGTGGATGGGCGACAATGGTGAGTAGCGGCGATGGTGGGTGGTGGTTGGTGGCGGCGGTAATGGTGGGTAAAGGAAATTGTGGTGAGTGACAGTGGCAGGTGGCGACAAGTGGGTGACGGTGGTGGGCGGCGTTGGGTGGTGTTGGATGGCGGTGGTGGGTGGGTGGGTGGTGGCGGTTGTGGTGGGTGGGTGGTGGCGATTGTGGGTGGGTGAAGGTACTGGGTGGCGGTGGTTGGTGACGGTGGTAGTGGGTGGTGGCGGCAGCGGTGGTGGGTGACAGCGGTGATGGGTGGTGACGATGGTGGTGGGTTATGGGTTATGGTGTTCTTAGTAAAGGGTGAATGAGGGATGAGATGAAAAGAAAACATGGGGAGTGGATGGAATGGTTTTGAGGGAATGAAATGTCTTATGAAATGGGTGATTCCATTCATTTGACCAAGCAAATACACTATTTTTCATTACCTCGTAATAGTCCATTTCATTCCATACATAACCCATAGCATCGTTAAGCAAACTTCCCTGTCGTGACTACTCAACCTAGGTGGTAGGATGGACATCCTGGTGAAGCTTGGGCCCGAATTTTACCCGGGTTCGAGTCTGAGGGGGGCGAGGGTTTACCCATTCCATGGGGTTCCCGCGTATCTGGTGTGTGTTGGCAAATTCTGTAAGTCCCGTGGGGACTAGGAAATTTTGCCAGTACCGAGTTTACTCAGGCATGGATTTGTTGGCCATTAAAAAAAATGGGAAAATGGATTTTAATACTCCCAACTATCGTCTATTGACGGATATCACTCTGAACTTTCACTTTGGCCAATAGCACTCCCAACTTTCAACTTATTTTCTTCCATCACTCCCAAACTAACGGAGGTCTAACCTGGTTAGTCTTTTGTGGTCAAAATGTAAAAACCGAAACTTTAGTGTGGCCAAAATGCAAAAAACAAAACTTAAGGGGCATTTTTGAAACTTTTTATTATTATTATTATTATTATTATTTTTTAATTCTATAAATCCCAACCCCCACCCCCACCCCCCCTAACTGACCAAAACTTCTCTTCCCTTCATGAAATTAACATTCAAATCCAAACGTTTTGCAGCACTTTGTACTTCATGAGCATCTTTTCCATTGGGAGCCCTGCACCTGCTGATTTTTATCGAACCCTTCAAAATTATTAACTATACTTTCAAAAACATGCTCCTGCCCCTCATCTTCCTCAGAGTCCTCCACTTCCACACACTGTTTTTGTCACACCCCGACCCGGGAGGGCCTGGACGAAACCACAGATTGATACACATTCACGCAATGCAAGCAAATCAGCAGATGCAACATGAATTAACTAAACTATTGTATAAATATATTTGTTTTAAGTAATACATATTCCGGTAATACATCTATCTAATTTACAATCATACAAGGTTCGGATAGTATCTACGGTTTCTCGTTCGTCTTCTGGTTCGTCCGTCGGTGTGACTCCTAATCGTACCGTTTATTCCTTGTATTTCCAGAGCAGGTACCTGAACACATGCTTAAAATGGTTTTGGGTCAACAATAATGTTGGTGAGTTTGTGTGTTTGGTTAACTAGGCGCCCGAAGTTTAGTTTATCAAATGGTTTTAGTAATCAAACAAGTTTACTGGTTTTTGTTATGGTGTTACAATAATATAAGCTGGCCACTCAACCCTGCATCTAGCGTCATGCCTAACCATGCCTAGATCTAACAGTAGAAACTATACCCGTTATTGTTATAGGTTCTAACCTATGCTCTGCAACATAGGTTCCCATGGCAAAATATATGCCGCAACGACCCGTCGGTCTCAGTGGGGGTTTCCGTGTAGGCCGGACCACTGTGCGTGAGGGATTCCCCAAGTAGTACTACCCATATATTAAGTCGGCTCTATCCTAGAGTTAATGAGTGCCTGGTATGGTAATCATGCAGATGGTAAACACGCTTATAAAACTAACACCATAGGTTAACAAATAATGGAAGCATGCGTCACCCCAAAGCAGTTAAAAGTAAAAGATGGGAGTTCACGAAACTCACCCTGGCATTGCGCTACATGGTTGCATGGTATTCCGAAGTCTTGAGCCCACCTATCCTTACACGCATGGTCCTACTATGGTTATAAATATAAATATTAGTTTTGTAAAACTGAACATTGTGGTTACACGTGTGGACGAGCTAGGACCCTTATTGGTTAACGTTGACTTACTGTACTTAATTGGTTAATACTTCTAGCTATCCCTTTTGACACCTAGAAATGGTTTAGTATAAATAAGCATACGGTTCCATGTATCAGTCAATAGGAGTGCCAATTATAAATACCAACAATTTTAGTTATAGGATAATATTGATTGCGTTTATGAAAATGTTGGTAATGTAATCTTATACCTACTGTGTCAACATTAGGAATTATTACACTATATTAATAAAGCAAACCATTTGAACAGTGTTTTACATGATTAGTCATCACGTAAGTACGTGGCTTTAGATCTTGATGACACCACGCTATACACATCTCGATACGTGTCCTCTTCATCTCCTGATAATAACTCACACTCTCTCACACACACATATCAGACTTTCTTTCTTCTTCATCTTCTCTCTCATCGCAACCTCTCTCTCACCCATATACCCACAAAACCCTTCTCTCTCACCCGATCAAAGGAAGAACAGAGGCGCGGTTTCTTTACAGACGGTGGTATACGGTGGAAGGCGACGGTGGCAATGGTATTGGGGTTCCAATCGTTTTAGTAAGTCCCGATGACATTTCTCTTCAGTCTTGATTACCGGTTGACCTAATATTCGTGTATTGTTTTGCTTGAATTGAATTTCTGTGTTTGTTTTTCTTCAATCTAATTGCATTTTCATGCTTATTATTAACTTCCTCTACTGTTTTTGTAATTTTTTTAATAGATCTATACCCGTAGATACATATATTACATATACTTGAATGCTTGAGAGATTAGTTTGTTATTGAATGTATGAATTAGAAAGGGTAATTCAGTGAGGGTTTTTATAAATTTTATTATTAGTATTGTTTATCGTTATTTAATAATTGTTCTAATCTGAATTTCAGACAAGAAGGAACCCGCTACTGAATTTTTTGCCTTTAATTTCAGGTATTATTAAACCCCTCTTTTGTTTAAAAAACTCTTCAACGCATGATTATTGGCATTAATTTGATTCGTCGAATGTTTTATTGTTCTATTTGTATGTTTAGAGATGTCTTCAGAAACATTGATGGTCCGCTTTCATATTTTTGGCTACAATTCAGTTGGCAGGAGCATCGATGGAGCTCATAAACAGGTGAATTCCATATTTAAGGTGTATGTTGTATGTGTCAATTCGTCTGTGTTTGTTTGGAGAATATCTGGTATTAGTGTGTTTGGATTAGATGGTATGGTTTTCAATCTGGTATTAATATGGTATGTATATGGTTTGGTTTACAGGTTGAAAAATTGGTTTAGATCATAGATATATATGTTAATTTTCTGTTTGGTAAGTGTGTTTGCTGGTTTGGATGACAAATAACTATGTTTAGGAAGTTTGTTTGCAGTTAGGCGCCTTCAAGAAGGCGCCTAAACTAGAATAGTTTTGGTTGTTTCTTGCGCTTTGCCACTAAAGTTTAGAGCGGGAGATGACGTGGGCGAGAAAAACGAGCAGCTTATTGACTATGCTTTGTGTATACGCTTCTTACATCCACTTGATTTTAATACGGATGTCCGACATGTTAGTGTTTGATTTGTGTTTTTTTGTTATAGTTTGATGTGTCTTGGTTTTTGATTTGGTATATGATTTGGGGTTTATGATTTCGTTTTTTTTTTTGGTTTGGTATATGATATGGTGTTTTGAGATAATATTTAGAGTCGTCGTTATGAGGCAGGTTAAAGGCTTTTTGGCAATGCTGATAGCGAGCTTTCTTCAATAAAAGTGGAAGTTACGTGTGCAGGTATGCACATACCATGCTCTTTTAGTGAAACTGTTGTTTATTCTTTGGCTGACCAATCATGAATCATACTAATCATCATCATCATTTGTGTTCAGTGTATTTGGCTGCGCTGCAATCGTAAACAATCAAACTGATCATCACCTTCATATGTGTTTTTGAGCAATCAGGTAAGGCTATGTTTCTTTAGAATCCAATACTGATCGGAACAATTAATATGGCCTACCCGTATGTTTGGTCATGTTACATATAACAGTTTCTGGTTTGACACAGGTTTTACGGGTCTAACATAAATTTAAAACCTTGACTTCTCAACCCATTTGATCAGTTTCATTTTTAGCAATTTTTATAATTTATTTGTTTGACCCGATATCAACAAAATAAAACAAAATGTAAGTTGAATTGACCCACTTCAGTAAATTTAAACTTACCCTTCATCCTTTCAGGTGGAGCATTTGGAGGGAATAGAGGAGCACGGCCAGTACCACCAGAAAAAGGAGTGTTTCCATTGGACCATTTGCACTTATGTGACCTGGTATCCTCATACTGATTTCCATTTCCCTTGGTGAATTTAGTAAAGATGAAAATGTAAATCCAGTTCTTTATGAACTGGTCGATTCTGGTTATGTTTAATTTCTAACGGGTCAGTTGGGTAAATCGTGAGATACTCCCTCAGTCCCTCTGTCCAATGTCCAAAAAAATATATTATAAAAGTACATTTATTTCAGATTTTGTATGCGGAACGACAATTTTACCCTTAATGCATTTACGTTACTAATTCTGATGGGAAGCTTGCAAGGTTTAGAAAGTAAGGGCGATTAAGGTATGATATGAACGTTAGTAAATTTTAACTGTCCACTTTTGGAAATATACAATTATTCTGTGACAGTTTAAACAGAAAGATGAACAACACGGGACAGAGGAGTAGCTATGGGTCGCAAAAAAGCCCAAATGTATTTTAAAGCATAAATTCTAATTGATATTTTCAAATAATAGGACAGTTATAGTATTTTTTTAAACTATTTTTAAGATTCAAAATCATTTATGAGAAGTATGTACAAAATTGGACAAAACGGCTGGCCTCACCCATTGTGACCCATACGCAAGGTTGCATGTTTCTACCCAAACTTTTCTTCATTAGTTACCCAACATGATCGACATGGTCAGTTTGCCACCTCTAGAAGTTAGTATCCCTCAAGTAGTTTATATGATTAACCCTTCAGAGGTTTTTTTTTTTTTTTTTTACTCTTTTGTGTTAAATTGCCATGTTTAGGAGAAAGAAGAATATATAGGCTGTCTCAAAACTACAGGGCATAAATCCGAGATATGCAGACGTTTTTCAAAGATATACTTGGAATGTCGTATGGCGAAGTTAGTGATTCTCCCCTTACAACTATCTATTTTGCAGTCATCAATATCATCATATATATGACATAAATGTACCTTTCAACACTGTAACTATTTTGAGATAACCGAACCACTTTTAGACTAATCAAAGTGCATCTTATTAGTATTTTCAGTTAGAATTGGTAAATGTTAGGTTTTTCAGTTCGTTTACGGTTCACGATTTTTATTAAATGAAATACCAAGCTATTCTAAAGTAATAATTAGTATTTTAAAAAAGACTTCATTTGAGTCGTAGACACGACTACTGTGGTACGTATGCATTCAGTGAGGAGTTTCTATCCAAATCTTATGCCCTTTTTATAGAACTTTTTGGGCTTAGGTACATGGGAAAAGTTTTAAAATGTTATTTGTATGCTATGATTTTTGGCAACAAACATACTCTAATTAGATTACTAAGTAGTTGGTTATGTAAGTCTTCTACTTAGAAATAGTTAAGTCTTTAAATGTATCCAACCTACGTCATGCACCAGATTATAACATCAACCATAGGATTTTACATCAGTCTTTGATTTTACTTTCAGTGCTAATCAACAGTTTATCGTTGCAGGCCAGGAGCAGTAGACAGAAGGGATGCGAGGCTTGCACTTGAACCAGCAGACCACCAGTATCACACCCGCGCAGCAGATCACCGGCCTAGCAACCGAACCGCACAGCAGACCAGCCACAGACTCGCACTTGAACCAGCAGCGCAGCAATGGACAGCAACAAATGACCCATTTGATGCTACAGTTGAAACTCTCTTCAATTACTGCATCGTGACCGGTTGGGGCTGCAATGTTTGTTGTGGATATTATATATCCGGTTGACTTTGATAATTTTAATATTTTCAGTTGACTTTGATATTATAATATGTGTTCAATTTTAAAAGTTAGAATATCGTCAATTTTTGTACAATTGGGTCTAATGGGTGATTAATATGGGCTAAATTATGCAACCGATCGGTATTTTGTTATGATAGGAGTTAGGAAATGAATACAAATTTTGAAAGTAGATGTGTCTATATGTATAATTATGTTGCAGGCATTTGATTCATGTGGTTGGAAAGGTATATGCTTCCTTGGTTTCGTTTTTACAGGAGTGGTGGGGAGTTGGTTATGAACTATAATCTATCAACTTAACCTAAGAATCTATCAACTTACTGTTGTTATATTGAGTTTCAAGATTAGGATATGTAGGCTTGATGTGGTTGATGCTAACAGAGTGACCAGAGAGTTGGGTGCTTGGAATTGGAACAATGCAGAAAAATGGAGCACAAGAATTGGTTGATGTTGTGAAAATTTATTGACTTTTGTGAATGAGTAGTCTTTTTTGTAAGAAAATACAAGATACAGATTAGATTATCATATCTGACTTTTGTTTAAACATAAGTTCCTAATTACCATATCTGACTTTTGTTTTATAGCTGCATTTTCATGTTTTACTTGGAAATTGGATCCCTTTGTTATATCGGAATGGTATCTTCATTATCACCACCATCGTGATCTCAAACGAGTTTGCTAATAATGTTTTTAGCTATTAGAGAACTTTTTTTTATGTATTTTTTATGTTGAAATCTTATTTTTATTTTCATTATTTATTATTTATTACTTTCTTTTTTTTTCATGTATTTATTAAAGTTTGTCAAATATTTAGAATTTAAAACTATTAGTAGAAACATACTTACCATGGTTTTACAAACCCCGTTCGTATTTGGACATCCACCCCATAAACACCACAGTTGGGAAAAAACACTGAGCAACAACAGTCAGCGTGTTATGATAAATAGCGTGGCTGCAATAATGATGTCGCGTGCGAACCACACGACAGCTGACGTTGCTAACTGTTTTACTATGACGTCTGATAGTCCTGTTTACAAAACGAACATGTAAGGCGCGCAATGCGCGCCGTGATTGACACTAGTTATTATAGTTTAGTAATGGTGGTATTATTACCGAGACACAGTAATGACATTAGAAATCAATATTATGACTATGGTCAATATCTTATGTTACCAGTACGGTTGTCACATAATACTCATGTAGGCCTTAACATTGATTAGCTATTTTAGTTTCACTTGTAGAGTCGGGTCGGGTCCTTGTCTAATAAGCTCGTCTAATTCACACACGCCGTTTCATATCCTTATCTTGTATCAAAATAAAGGTTTAAAACTAAGTATAATCAAAGAGTCATCAGTTCGGTTTATACCTCATGTTTGGAGACTAATGGTCGAGTTGACTAAAGCTGACTTTGGTTGACTGTTCTAATGACCATTCTGACCTGTTTGACCTTTGTTGACCGGGTCAACAACCCATGACCCATACTCTATCATCACCGTCACCGTCTATTACTATTATTCATTACCACTACAATCATCTCCATTACTACCTAGCTCCGTCACAATGTTACAACATCATCAGCAACAATCCACCATCATAACAGTCCTTTATAACCTACCAGCCATATATCGAATCCCATAATCATTGAATAATACCTAACCGATGGTTGTCTACAAAACTCTCAGATAAGATCTGACCTGAACTACAACCGTGGATACTCCCATGAAATCCTAGTCATCGCCATCGTTCTTCTTACCTTTTGTTTGGTTGAAACAGACGAGGCAAGCGTCGGAAGAAGGGGGACGAGCCGCTGTACGCAGCGACGTTCCGCCGCCATGTTCTGTTCTAATATCGCCGCCGCTCTGCCCTTCTTTCTCTGTCTCTCTCTCTCTCTATCTATGCTCAGCTCTCTTTCTCCTTTCTTCCGATCTCCTTCTCTTCAGCATCTCTCTCTCTTCCTCGTCACTCTCTCTCTCAGTTTATCTCTCTCTTTCTCTAGTGTTAATCAGTTCGGTGTGTGTTGTGTATTGTGTGTGTGTTTATGTATGAGATGTGTGTGCACAGATTATTAACATGGTGGGGCTGTATATATTTGCTGTCACGAAAAATGGTGGGGCATGTGTCACCTTGTGGAGGTGACACATGTCCCACAATAGTGACTAATCAATTTTTACGGGTCGGTTCATATCGTGTATTGGTTCGGTTTCGTAGTGTATACTTGTAGATGGTAACCTTATATTGTTAAAATACTTGATTATAAACTATCGGGTTTGGTTTCGCATCAGTATATACATTAGATAAAAGTTAGTGTAGACGAACTAAATTAGGCGCGAAAAATTTGGGTCTGGACTCGGGGTGTTACAGTTTTTCCTTTTCTACTATCACATCAGCCCATTTAGGTACCCCTGTTCTCGTTTTGGCAGCAATTCTTTTTCCTTTTCTACCTCACAACCGGTTTAGACCGATTGTTACTTCGAAGGCCTTTAATCGGGCTACTCAGGAACAGGCCAGCTCCTCATCAATATACTATGTTCTATACCGAGGTCCCAGGTTACGGGTTTGGGGATCCTTCGCAGCTGTTTTTGGTGCATCTGGAGCAAGATTAGCAGTACCAAGGTGGTTTCCTTCAATCGGGCTACTCGTATTAGGGCTGAAAGTATGATGTTGGTTCAGATTTGAGGTAGACGGCTGGGATGTAACTAGGGTTTTCAAGGTTGGGGACGATATAGAGCACTCATTTGCCTCTGCATACTGATTTTGGAGGGAAATGGAGTATCGATTAGGAGGAATGGGCGGATTTGGCTGAGAAAATTGTGGGATTTCTCCCACAAAGGAAGATTTTTCGGACATGAAGGAGAGGGAACCGTAGAGAGAGTTTTTAGAGAGAGAGGGTTAGAAAGTTTTTAGAGAGATTAGGGTGGGTTGATAGTGGTGTTTGGTGGTGGGTTGGTGGCGGGTTGGTGGCAGATGGTGGTGGTGACGGTGGTACATGAAGAGAAGGGGGGGGGGGGGGGGTTGGGATTTATAGAATTTAAAATAATAATAATAAAATGTTTCAAAAATACCCCTTAAGTTTTGGTTTTTTACATTTTGGCCACGATGACTAACCAGGTTAGACCTCTGTTAGTTTGAGGGTGATGGAAGAAAATAAGTTGCAAGTTGGGAGTGCTAATGACCAAAGTGATAGTTGAAAGTATTATCCGTCAATAGACGATAATTGGGAGTATTAAAATTCATTTTTCAAAAAAAAAAAAAATTGAGTTCAAAGATAGAAGGGATATAGAAGTGTGAGCATTTCTTTTTTTGAAAAGTATAAAAGTGTGAGCATTCATTCAACAATCAACAACAAATACACACAGACACACTTGTAACCGTTCATCTCTCTCTCACACACACACAAACACCCAACCATATTCTCCAAACCACAACTAGATCCCACCTCACACCATCACTCGATCTCCTCTCAACCATCATGTCCTCTCTCCTTCCAGATCTAACCACCCGTATCCACCCCGAACCCCAACCCATCCAACCCCTCGAACCCATCGACCACTTCGACCAACTCCCCGACTCCCTCCTCCTCTTAATCTTCAACACCCTCGCTGACGTCAAATCCTTAGGCCGCTGTTCCTCCGTCTCCAAACGATTCCACTCCCTCATCCCCTTTGTCCAAAACGTCGTCGTTCGCGTCGATTGCGTCATCTCCGACGACGACCCTTCTCCCTCCACGTCATCCGACAAATCCCGTCCCCCCTTTTCCTCTCTCTTCCGTTTCGTTATTTCCAATCTTATTAAACCCTTTCAATCCCTCGGTCAATTCCTTACCCCTAAACGGTCAACGTCACCGTTACCGTTACCGTTATCTGTTACGAACGTTGACGGTGATGATCTAGAACAACAAGGTGGAGTTGTTACTCATCATTCACCCACTCAGGTTTTGAAAAGCTTTAATGAGATTAAGTTTTTGAAAATTGAGTTACCTAGTGGTGAGTTAGGGTTAGAGGATAATGTTTTGTTACGTTGGCGAGCCGATTTCGGTTCGACTTTAGATAATTGTGTGATGCTTGGGGCGTCATCTGTTGTATATCCTCATGAAGTTGTTACTGATCAGGTTAATATTTGTGATGTAATTGGCGTTAATAATGTTAATAATGTTAATAATGATGATAATGGGAGTATACCTGAGTCGTTTTATACGAATGGCGGGTTGAAATTGCGCGTTGTTTGGACGATTAGCTCGTTGATTGCAGCGTCCGCTAGGCATTATTTGCTGCAGCCGATTATATCGGAGCATAAGACGTTGGAGGAACTGGTTTTGACGGATACGGATGGGCAGGGAGTGTTGTGTATGAACAGGGAGCAGTTGGAGGAGTTGAGGGTGAAGCCGTTGGCGGCTTCTTCAGCGTCGAAGAGGACGCTTGTGCCTGCGTTGAATATGAGGCTTTGGTATGCGCCGCATTTGGAGTTGCCGGATGGGACGGTGTTGAAAGGGGCGACGTTGGTTGCTACTCGGCCTAGTGATCAGACGGTGCAAAGGGAGGTTTCGGATGGGTTGTGGGTTTCGTCTGCGTTTGAGGAGCCGTTTGGGACTGCTGCGAGGATGTTGGTCAAGCGGAGAACTTATTGCCTTGAGATGAACTCCTTTTGATGTAAGAATCATCATCAACTTCCACTTGAAATTGTTTATGATTGCTTTAGAGATTTAGGTTTTATATCTGACTGTTTGATTACATTTATCACAACATATTTAATATATCACTTGCTGTTAGATTATAACATATTAGGAATCCAATTCAATTCTATGTGAACGAGGTGAGCCGCTTGTGAGCTATTTGGGAAAGCTCGATGGAGCTCATTTAGTAAGCAGGCCCGAGTTGCATACACCAAGTTTGATTAAGCTCGTTCACCTAAACGAGCTTATCATTTTAAATATAAATATCTATATAATATATAGTTAGAAAACGAAGCGATATATACAATGCTATGTATAAATTAAGTAGTTCATAGATATTAAACGAGCCATCCTTGAGTTTTAGACATGCAACTCGAAAAGAGCTAAGCTTAAGCTTACCTAGCTCGGGCTCTGTTCATATTGTTCAAACTCCTATTCATGGGACGCCTTATAGATATGAAAGAGCATGTTAATATGTTATGTTTTTGTAGGTTATAATGAAAGTTTAAGCTAGTTATTTATGTTGATATCCTTGTGCTACTACATGTTTTGATGAATTTAATTTTGTTTGTTTCTCAAGGCATTGGGCATTGAAAGGCAGGCAGGCAGGCAGCAGAAGAGAAAACACACAATTTTGTTACCTTTCGATGAATATGCATGCAAATGAGCTTCATTAGACTGACAACTTTTGTTTTTGTGAATATTATTTAATAAGACAAATTTACTCACAATTCAAATAATGGGAGGAACTTGCACCTGTTTTAATTACGACAGTGGGGATGACCACGATCACTACGAAAAACCCTTTCGGGTTTTTCGTAGTGATAGTGATCTACCGGGATTGTGGGCAGATCACAAAACAGGTGCAAATTCCACTGTTGATTATCTTTTATAATGTCAATCACTATTGCTCCGAAAAACCCTTTCGGGTTTTTTGTAGTCATCCCACTGTTGTAATTTGTAATTAAAACAGGTGCAAATTCCTCCCATTATTTGAATTGTGAGTAAATTCTGCCACCCAGTGCTGGTACAAAGTATCCAATGTCTCATGTTCAAATGTTGTTTGTAGTAAATGGTGGTGTTGTTTTTAGTCTAATATTAATAAGATCTATATACTGTGTATCAATGTTCTTGCTTCTTCAATGTTCTTGCATATAATAATGTCTTCTTCCTACATTAGAATGATCACCATTGAAAGATAGATTTTTTACCTGTCTGAAAACATACATGTGTAAAGACTGCTATGAATTTATTTCTGTCCTCATCAACAGACACCAGCCAGCCTATCTTTTGTATATATTTGTCTTTAGGGGTGAGGGCCATGGTGGGTGTGGTCCTATCTTTTAACTTTCAAGGACTTAATGTGGTTGACCCATTGCCCATGATTATTCAAATATGGAAAGTAACAAGGATGCGACACTACATAAATAAAATAATTGTATGCTTCAAGTTTATAAATACTAAATATTGAAATAATTATATCTCATACTATCGCCGGTGTAGTATTAATGAGGGTGTGAATGCCAATATTGAAGTTGAGATCAAGAAATTTGCTTTTTGAATGAAGCAATTGATAGGAAAATGAGTTCTACCCTTTAAGGGTGCAAGCTTCTTGCTTATAGCATCCACAATGGTGGACGTCTACAAACCGTCATCTCAACTCACATCATATTCCACATTCATTCAAAACCCTTTTTCTATATCAACAAACCGTCATCCGTTTCCATGTCTGCATCCTGGACTTCATTTACGGACTCCCCAAATAAACATGTCCCACACTGGTGAAGTTGGCGAGCTCTCGTGCGCTCATGCCACATGGTTCCTGTTGCTACAACAAATATCTGTCTAACAATGGTCCTGAGTCACAAGGGAGGTTCAAGGGTTCAAGGGATTCGATCTGCCAAACGCAGGTCGTGGTGTCCTTCTACGTTGCAAACGTAGAAGGAGGTTCAAGGCTTGGATTATTTATTATGTATGCTTTTGTTCCTGATCTGAGGTAAACTCGAGATCAGAAGTGGAAGTTCTTGGAACCTGAGTGAAGAGAGTTATTCTCCACACGTGAGGGACCAAGAGAATAATCTTTGAGTGAGAAGTGAGTGATAGATGGTGTATTGTGGATCTGATCTGAGTTTCTCTTTTATAGAGAAAGAATCCACTCAAAGAAGAAAGCATCAAACCTTGTTCCTGGCTGCAACAAAAGGACATGCCACAAAAGGTAAGAGAGTGCTATTGACCTGCGGTCTATGGGCTGATGTTACTCCATCAGTCCTGTTTGTTTGACTCGATGAAAGGGACGACGTGACAAGTCATTTTTTGACTTTGTGTCACCACCGGTTGTGGAACCCTTGTAGGCTCCAACCTTTCAAGCGTTTGTTCCATAATATTAGTTATTCGTTTTTCCTTTAAGCTACCCACGTCATCAGCCCCCCAAGTCAGAAGGTTTTTACGAGTTATCTTGAAGGCTTCTGACTGTTTTTGCTGTTCGTTCCTTGCTTGAAGGGTTCGAGGGTTCGCTGTGATTTGGGCGGTTAATCTGCAGTGTTTAACTTTGATTCGACCCTGATGTGACAGGTGTCAGTCTGTCCAGGGCTGTTTTATTGCATGTCATAATGACAGTTATATTTAAATAATATAACCGTTTCTTTTTTTCTTTTTAACCCCTTTTACTTTTCATTTTCATTTAATCTTTTCTTACTCTTTCACTTTCTTCTTCACAATCCTCTCTTCCACCGTTAGGGTTTCTTCATATTTCGATTACCAGGTTAGTTCTCTTTTTATTTGTCTAGTACACTGATCATCCTTCATAGGCATACCAGGTTAGTTCCGGGGCAAGACTCCTTTTCTTTTGGACAACTGGTTTGACATTGAAAGGGATTCTTAATTCATGATCGGCAATGTCTCGTGGGATCCCTGTCATGTCACTTGGGCACCAGGCAAAGACATCCATGTTATCTTTCAGTAACCCTTCAAGCCTAGTGAGAGTATCACTAGGGAGGGCTGTGTTGACTCGTATTCTTTGGTCAGGATATCTGGGGTTGATGCTGAGACCAAGCTTGTTGTGGTCCTCGTCGATGGTCAGCACTGTGGTGGAGGGTTGGAGGGTTCCAACACCATCTTTGGTTGGGAACTTTGCACTCTTTCGGCTGATGGAGACAGTCATGTCGAAGACCACTACCCCTGGCCTTCCAATGATAACGTCATAACTAGACGGCAGGTCCAAAACCACAAAGGTGAGTGGTTCAGTCCTTCGCAGTTGACCATCAGAAAAGGTGACATCAAGTGTTAATTCGCCCAAAGGCTTGATAGGTATATCAGCGATACCTTTTATGGCAGCTTCAGCAGGCCGTAGCATGGAGCGTTCTTCGAGGCTTAGAAGGTTGAAATATTTGGCGAACATTATTTCAGTTGCAGCTCCAGTGTCTATGTAGGCCTTTTGTGTTTTGGTGGAACCTGTGAAGGCTTCAAGCACAAGTGGATCACAGTGCTTCTCTCCCCTAGTGTAGGGGAAGTAGATGCCTTGTCGTTCCCAGTCTTCCAATCTCTGCCTTTTACTTGGGGATTCATTTTCAACGAAGACCATGGCAACGTCTTTCTTCTTACCATCTGCCATGTTCTCTTTCACACCCTTGACCAGGTGGGCCAGTTCTCCAGACTTGACAGCTTCCTCGATCCTTTTCTTGAGTTGGAAGCAGTCGTTGGTGTGGTGTCCCTTCTCTTCGTGAAACTCACAGTACTGGCTTGAGTTCTCGTTTCTTTTGCTTCTTGGTAAGGGACGAGGAGGTCTGAAGGTGTGCTTGACTTCTTCGGTAGCTAGAATTTCCTGAGGAGTTTTGGTGAGGGCTGTGAAACTGACGTTCCTGTCTCTGCTTGGAGGGTTCCTGCTTTCAGACCTTCGTGACTCAGATCCTCTGGACCTTTTGTCATGTGTGCCATAATTGCCCCTTTTCCGGGAAGGGCTGTTGCTCCTCCAGCTGGAACCTCTTTTCCTTTGTTCCTTGATATCCACAGCCTCTTCTCCTCGAATGTGGGCTTCAGCTCTTTCTAAGGCCTCTTCAAGGGTTCTAGGGAGACTTTTGTTGAACTCCCTAGTTAAATACTTCGAGTTGATAGCATTCATGAACCCTGCAACCTTCATTTTTTCATCAGCACCAACATAAGTGAGACCTTCTTTCTTGTATCTTTCAATGAAGTTTTTCAAGCTTTCATCATCCTTTTGTTTGATCTGGAAGATTACGGTCGCATCCTTGACACAACGTCTTTGTTGTGAGAAGTTGGCCAGAAACCCTTTACCGAGTTCATCGAAGGTTCGGATGCTTCCAGTTGCTAGACCGTTGAACCAGATTCGTGCAGATCCAACAAGGGTTTGCATGAACATTAAACAACATTCGGGGTCGCCCCATTTTTCAATTCTGGCGGCTCCCGAGAAGATCTGGAGGTGGTCTTCTGGGTCATCAGTGCCGTCATATGTTCTTATATGGGCTGGCATTTTCAGCTTGTTAGGAAAATCGTAATCTGCAATCTCAGGTGAGAAGCAAGACAAGCTGTTTGGCTTATAGGGTTGGTTGACAGTATGTTCAACCCTGTTGTTGGCGACCCTTCCAGTGTTCCCTTGTTGTTCAGCGATGGCTTGGCTAATGAGTTGCTGCCAAGGGAAGTTAGCCATCATTTGAGATATCATGTAGGGCATAAGGTTGAAGCCTTGAATGCCTTCGGATACTACAGTGTTGGTAGCCACTGGGAGACTCATAGAGGCGCTTCTGGCCATGGGAAGTGAGGCCATAGCCTGCTCCCAGGACGTAGCAGTAGGAGGTGGGACACTGGACACTGGTGACTGCAAGAGTTGGTCCAGAGTCAGCTCGTGTCCCAAAGGCATGCCAGTAGTGGCAGCTTGAGTGGTGAACAAGGGGAACGCAGTAGGACTGGACCTTGTTTCATGGTGAGAAGCAGTATAAGTGCTGCTGGGTCCAGCATTATTGCTTCCAGGTGACTGTCTGCGTCCATAGGTAGCAGTGAGAGGAGGAGGAGGTATAGGGGAGAGTGAGATCTCCTCTTCCTCGTCGTAATCTAGTCGGAGACGGATTCCTTTATCTCTTTCTCTCATAACGTACTGGTTCAGGAGAGACCTTAGCTGCAAGAAGTTTCTCTCTACTCCCTCAGGGGTAAGATCTATACGAGGTGGAGTTTGTGTGAGATCAGGGAGAGGAGACATTACCCCAGAACGAGTAGGAGGTGGAGTTTGCAGGTTTGCAAACGCTGTGTTAGCAGGTGGGGACTGAGTCCCAGTTGAAGTTCCCCCAGGAGTGGAAAAGGACACAGATCTGGCCGGAGAGGTTTGGTCTGTGCCAGGGGAGATCTGGTTGACCTCCTCTGTAGACTCAGGGTCAGACATAGAGAGAGTCGGAGCTACACAACTGATTTCAGATAAAGAAAATGGCGCAGCCCCACGGTGGGCGCCAACTTGTTGCTACAACAAATATCTGTCTAACAATGGTCCTGAGTCACAAGGGAGGTTCAAGGGTTCAAGGGATTCGATCTGCCAAACGCAGGTCGTGGTGTCCTTCTACGTTGCAAACGTAGAAGGAGGTTCAAGGCTTGGATTATTTATTATGTATGCTTTTGTTCCTGATCTGAGGTAAACTCGAGATCAGAAGTGGAAGTTCTTGGAACCTGAGTGAAGAGAGTTATTCTCCACACGTGAGGGACCAAGAGAATAATCTTTGAGTGAGAAGTGAGTGATAGATGGTGTATTGTGGATCTGATCTGAGTTTCTCTTTTATAGAGAAAGAATCCACTCAAAGAAGAAAGCATCAAACCTTGTTCCTGGCTGCAACAAAAGGACATGCCACAAAAGGTAAGAGAGTGCTATTGACCTGCGGTCTATGGGCTGATGTTACTCCATCAGTCCTGTTTGTTTGACTCGATGAAAGGGACGACGTGACAAGTCATTTTTTGACTTTGTGTCACCACCGGTTGTGGAACCCTTGTAGGCTCCAACCTTTCAAGCGTTTGTTCCATAATATTAGTTATTCGTTTTTCCTTTAAGCTACCCACGTCATCAGTTCCAGACTTCCAAGCGAACGAACCGTTGTGGATGGTCTTATAAATAGAATAATAAAGAAGAATATGAAAGTATATGATACCGTCTACAAGTTAAAAGGAACACCTTTGATTAACTCTACGAATATTTTTTAACGTTCATGTATGAGATGTTGATTCAACACTGACCTTTTGTACCACATCAAAATAACAACATTTTACATTGATCTTGTAAATGTTTTTCGACGTAGCAATCATCAAACCTCGTATAATTTCAACCGAACAACCATACCAGACCTAGCCTATGTAACTAACGTAAATGGCACCTACAATGATGGTTATAACTACTTTTCCCCCAACAAATGAAAATATGCAATATTCTCTAATTAAAGGATCAAACTTACATTCATTGAATGTTAATAGTGTGTCATTAAAGGTGCTTAGTTAAGCATTTATGCAAATACTGTTTATTTGAACTTACACGGATTAATGTACAGTATTTTACAATATACATTTCTGAATTTACTCAAAGTTATTTATTGCCTTGAACTTGAGTGTATGTACAACATCCTACAACATAAATCTTTTAGTTTTAGTTAAGTTTATTAACCTTCAACTTGGGAGTCATATCGTGTAACTCTAAAATACTTTGGACTTTGATTATCTTTTATAATGTGATAATGAAATTCCCCAACAAGGAATGAATTATTCTAACTTGCATTTCTATTGTAATGTATTATATATTTATAATTAATAATATGTATCTTATTTTCGGGCTTTTTTCATATAATTGAAGATAAAGGGAAATGCAATAATGGGGATATAGTGAAGAGTTGGAAAGATTTGTCACTGCTGGAACCAACTAGATTTCTTGAACCATCTTTTACACAATTACACCATTCTTATTTGAAGCTATGATTGGTGCATCAAATCATTCAATAATTTCAAAATTGAAGGTTTACCTTTTGATAACTAAAAATTCATATATTTGGATTTAGTTATTTTGCTAGAATATATAATATAAATAAATAACATTGTAAATGATGACTTATCTTTATTGAGAAAGTATAGGATACAAAGTATCCTTAACCTACAAAGTGTAAGAAGGCATCACATCTTAACACGTGTAAACCCTAGTTAACTCTAACTAACCCAATCCCGGTTGATTTAAAAGGGGTAAAAGTTAATGTTCCTTCAAATCATTAATCGTTCATTAACCACCACCATCACCACCACCACCAACACCACCATCACCACCACCACCATAACCACCGCCACCAACACCACCATCACCACCACCACCACCACCACCGCCTGACCCAACCGTCGGACCAAAGCCTCACAGCTCCCTCTCTCCTTTAACCTCTGACGCCTTCAAAACCTTTCACGTTGTTCGACTTCAACCCGATCTCAATCGTGGCTCAAATCTAGTCACTTCCCTCTATCTTCGGAGAAGACAACCAAGCCAACATCTCTGTATCTCTAGCTAATCACAAAACAAAGGAAAAAGAAGAAAAAAAGAAAAAAAAAACAACCAATCCATAAAAAACTTACCTCAACTGTGTGTGAATATAGTTGTTTCTTTGTTGGAGGAAAACAGAGGAAATAGGGGAAAAAGTGAGGAAAAGGTGAGTTTTATTTATACTAAATGCATTTTACAAAACCAAGTGCGCTTTACAAAAAACAAGTGCGTTTTACAAAAACCAAATGCGTTTTACAAAAACCAAGTGCGTTTTACAAAAACCAAGTGCGTTTTACAAAAAACCAAGTGCGTTTTATAAAAACCAAATGCGTTTTACAAAAAACCAAGTGCGTTTTATAAAAACCAAGTGCGTTTTATAAAAACCAAGTACGTTTTTGTAAAAAACCAGTTTAAATAGTGTTTAAAAAACCAAATGCGTTTTATAAAAAAACCAAGTGCGTTTTATGATTTTCTGTGTAACAGTTTCTGATCTTCATCGTCTGAAACTTTTTTGAAAGCCATTTTTTTTCTTTAATTCTTCTTCTATTATCAACATCGTTCGCATCTGTGAATAATACATGCGTTGATAATGATTTTTGAATATGATTCGACTAATTTTATCAATTGAATTATCATACCCTGTTTTTTTCTATTTCTGCAAATACGTTTTGATTTTTTTTTGTAATCGAATGTTTTTGATTGTTTTATCTTTCTGAACGCTTAATCGAGTTGAAACGATGAAAAAACATGTTCAATCGTTGAAAATTTTTGCATCGATTAGGTTTGTTGTTACATTTTCACAGAAATTTAAACGCGTTTTTCCTAATTTACCCTTGGTTAGATTAACCCAAATATGATTAGGACTGTTAATTACCATCTTGCCACCGCCTAAATCTAATGGCTGCGAATGTTTCTTACACTTTATACGTTAAGAAAACTTTGTACGTTATCTCTTTCCATCTTTATTAGTTATTTAGTTGTGTACCCATTTTGCATCTCTCTTTAGCTATGTTATCAGCATTTATTTGGTTATTAACAGTTTGATAATTACAAATTTAATCTTATAATTTTTTTTTTCATTTATGGCCATATAATAATTAGATACACCATTTTGCTTCGGATTGAACTTAGGACCTATCACATTAAGGTTTTAATTCATCAATCAATAATCTTTTTTTTTTTTGAAATAATGCTTTCATTAACACAACGCCAAAACCGGTCTAAAAAAACAAGATCGCCGGCTCAAACTTATACAAACATATACAAAGGAAAACGACACCACTCTCTCCAATCGACCTTATTACATTTAAAACGACTCTTAACCCAAAGAAACGTGGTCGACTTGACACTAGCAACGATAGAATCCACACTTGGCTTCTTCCCACTGAAAACTGCATCATTTCTCGCTTTCCACATCGACCACATCGTAACAATAATAATCCCATGAACAATCTTTTTGCTTTTCTTTCCTCCTTTGACCGTTTTATACACCTCCAATATATCTTTTATCTCGAACGCATAAATAGGATCCAAGCGACACCATTTCCCAATCCAATCCCAAACAACAGTAGCAATCAAACAATCAGACAAAATGTGCATCACGGTTTCATCCACCTCTTTACACCATGGGCAGCTTCTATCTTCGATACCAACATTGCGTTTTACCGACTCCATTTTTGTCGGTATTCTATGCATCTCCGCTCTCCAAGCCATGATCATGCACTTCGTAGGAATCCAAGATACCCATTTTATCACAAAACTAGGCTCAAAATCAGCTCTGTATATCAACATATTTGTGACACCTTTTGTAGTAAAGCCCAGATTTCTTTCAGCAGCCCAGTACCATTCATCTTGGCCCAAGACCACACTTTCCTTTGACACCAAAACACATAATTCAACCCACTGTAATAACTCATCAGTATCTTGCATATGATCAATCCAATCGGCCACCACAATTCTTTGGTTGTTGACAACATTCGTTCGGTCCGCGATCAAACAGCTCTTGTTTCCTTCTAGCCGGTATAGTAACGGAAATTTATACTTTAACGCACAATCTCCCACCCAAATATCAAGCCAAAACCGGATCGAGTCCCCATTTCTCACCTTGGCCCTTATAAAAGAATGCAACGGACCATCTTTAGTTTTTATTCCAGCCACCGTTTTAACTATAGCCTTCCAATTTCCGGTCGCATATTTATTACTTGGAAGACACTCCCACATATTATTACTTTTGTGGCAAGCCTCTACCACCTTCCTCCATAACGAGTCTTTATTATGCCGAAATCTCCATGCCCATTTAAAAATTAGCGCCTCGTTAACATCTTCCAACCTTTTTATTCCCAACCCTCCTAACTTCTTAGGTGTAGTGATGCGCGCCCATTTAACCCAATGAATCTTTTTCCCGACATTAGTACCCGACCAAAGGAACCTTTTCATTATGCTTTCTAGTCTCTCCACCACTTTTTTAGGCGCCTTATACAATGAAAAATAGTATATCGGAAGACTTTCTAGAACCGCTTTAACAAGTGTTAACCGACCACCAATGGACAAAAGTCTCGCCTTCCAAATCGCTAATCTAGCCTCAAACACCTCCATCACCTTCTTCCAACTTGCCACCCTATTCATATTTGCGCCTACCTTTATACCCAAGTAATCAAAAGGTAAAACGTCCCGTTTACAACCCAAAGTCAAAGCCATCTCATCCGTTTCCTCCACACAAGTGCCGACCCCATACAAGTTCGACTTTGAAATATTTATTTTCATCCCCGAACAAACATGGAAACATCTCAAGATTCTAGCCAAACTCACCATATTCTCGTTTGACCACTCCCCTAGAATGAGTGCGTCATCCGCATAAAACATATGAGAAATCACCATACCTTCGCCATTGAGTTTTATACCTTGAAAATCACCCTCCATAATCGCTTTTTAATCATCAAAGAGAGAGCTTCCATGACAATCAAGAACAAGAACGGAGATAACGGGTCACCTTGTCTAAGCCCTTTTTGGCAAGCGAACTCAAACGTAGGAGACCCGTTTACCAACACCGCCGATCTAGCCGCCTTGATAATACCAAAAACCCACATACACCATCTTGAAGGAAAATTCATTTGCTCCATCAACGAAATTAAAAAACCCAAATTTACATTGTCGTACGCCTTTTCAAAGTCAATTTTTAACAAGAACGCCCTTTTGTTTTTTCGCTTCAACCATGCTAAAACCTCGTTAAGAACAAGTGGGCCATCCAATATGTACCTTTCCTTTAGGAACGCCGATTGTGATTCGGAAATAATCTCTCCCATCACCTTCTTTATTCTCAATGCCAGAATCTTCGAAATCACTTTATTAACCATCCCGATAAGATTTATAGGCCGATACTCTTTCATGCTTGTCGGATTTTTACATTTTGGCACCAAAGTAATGAAAGAGGAACTACATTCCGGGCTAAGAAACCCGGTGTCATAGAAATCGGCCATAATATTATAAAAATCATTTTCCAGATCATCCCAGAACACCTGTACAAAATGAAAATTAAAACCATCTGGCCCTGGCGCTTTATCTTTCCCGCATTCATCCACCGCCTTCTTTATCTCTTCCTTCGTAAACGGTTGTATCAACTGGACCCCCATATCTATCGGCACCTTCTTAATATTATGACAATTGATCTTTGGCCTATCGCTGCACACTTCCTTGAACATATTCCTGAAATGCCGTAAGATCTCTCTCTTGACTAAAGACGGTTTGGTGATCCAGACTCCATTCACTTCCATCCCCGGGATAGCGTTTACCGCTTTTCTCCCATTTATAACCCGATGGAAAAACCCCGTATTATCATCCCCTAACGACGCCCACTTGACCCGCGCTCTTTGCTTCAAATCCTTATTCTTCGCTTCATTTAACACATTTATTCGGTTCTTGCATTCTTCCAAAATCCAGCGCTCTTCTTCAGTTAGGCTTCTCTCTTCTATCCATTTTTCAATTTTGTCCACCTCTTCACAACACTCCTGGTATTCACTCTGCTCCTTTTTACACATATCCTTCCACCATTTTCTTAATTCAACACTTATCAACTTTAATTTTCTATTTAAAATAACCTGTGGCGAACCATTCCCAACATAATGTTTCAGCGAGTTTCTGACCAACTCATCACACCCATCTTTATCAATCCAAGAATTGAACCACCGGAAGGGCTTGGGACCAAAATTTTTTGAAACCATGTGTAAAAGCAACGGGCAATGATCCGAAAAACCTCTTGGAAGAGCTCGAAGTGTGGCATTCGGCCATTTATTGAACAATTCATTACACGCCAATGTTCGATCTATCTTGATTTGTTTATCTCCACAACCCTTACCCGCTAGAAAAGTAAACTTCCTCCCTAACAAAGGATATTCAACCAACCCATTTTCATCTATAAACTCGTTAAAATCATTGGCCATCGCTTCATTGAACGAGGTATTTTTTCTTTCTTCCGGGCTCCTAACCGTATTAAAATCACCCATCATAAGCCACCA
Source organism: Ambrosia artemisiifolia (assembly GCA_032199755.1). NCBI lineage: Eukaryota > Viridiplantae > Streptophyta > Magnoliopsida > Asterales > Asteraceae > Ambrosia > Ambrosia artemisiifolia. The sequence goes on from CM063513.1 coordinate 11,924,496, forward strand.
TCCCTCTAAAGTTCCCATCAACGTTCTAAGCGCCTGCCACAACTCTTGTTTTTGCCTTCTAGTCTTGGGCCCATAAACATTCACAACATTAATCTTCACATTATCTTCTTTCAATTTTCCACCCACTAAGAGAAAATAGCGATTCTTTCTGACAAACTCCTTTTCAAAAACATTCACATCCCACATTGAGACCAAACCATCCGAAAGACTCGTCGGCTCAACCGAATCAAACCCAAAACTCCCTCTACCCCAAAAACTTTGAAGAGCACCACTGTCCAACCCTTGTGTTTTTGTTTCTTGCATAACAAACAAACCCACCTCATTTTTTTGTCTAATATCCTTCACCCAATCTCCCTTTCCCACTACCCCCATACCTCTAATATTAAAACTCAAGCAATTCATGGTCTAACCTGTTGTAATCCTTCATTAACGATAGAATCACGTATCAAATCTTGAAAGTTTTGAAGTTCAGCACCCAATTTTCTGCCCAAGTTCACTGTGCTCGCTATTTCTGTTTCCATATCACCAATTATACGATTATTTCCGACCACAGTCACCTCTTCCTCCATCTGTTGCTCATCCGAAACCACCTCTTCAGCCGCAACTTCATTTTGGACATCCACCACAGTTTCCTCGCTTCTTTCCAACACCACTACATTACCCCCTGATTCTAACTCGTTTACGTTTTTAGATCCTAAAACCTCAAAAGTGTTTGACAAATTAATTGGGCCTTTGTTAATAACATTATCTAAATTATCACCAGCCCAAATCAAAGGATCCAAACCAAATAAATCTTCATCTTCTTTCCTGGGCTCCTTGTTGGGCCTCTGGTTACCACTAGAAGACCCCCCTGAAGACTCCAGGCCCAACTGAACAAAAGTCTTGAATTTTTTTCTTTTAAGTGTTTTTGAAAAAGCACTCTCATCATTAACTGCACCCTTCAACGGTTCCTCCATGTTTCCAAATCCATCACCTTTTTGAAACTGCAAGTTTGACCCTTCCACTCTATTTTCAGAAACCGGATTTTCATTAACTACCCCATTACTACTTTCCATATCAACCGACTTCCGACCCCCCTTCGTCTGACTTCTTTCCGGCGTTGGTTCCGGTGAGTGATGACTATCTCCGGTACCCTCGTTACAACCGACCTCCTCCTGCCTCTCCATTACAAACTCCCCTAACCACTCTTTATCCACCTCCGACACCCACACCTTATAGGACGTACCCCTCCAACTTAAACAAGCCATATCGTGGATCATCTTTCCATGATTAACCAACACCCCTATGAAATGAAAAGAATTATCGCAGGCCATCTTTTCCACGTGAGCTTCTTTCACCACCGTACCAAACAAGTTGCCAATATCGTTTAGGACTTTAACATCTGTAATGCACAAAGGAACCCCTCTAATTTTTAGCCATGCGACCCTCTCGAAAGAGATAGGTTGCCCTTCCCAAATCAAAGGACAATCAAACTCATCCTTCCTCCCTTTTAGTTCATCTATCGCCATTAACGCATGCTCCTTACAAGCAAACTCAATCAGAATCGTCAATCCTCCCAAGCATCTAACTCTCCCTTCCTCCAACTTCATCTCTTTCAAAATACCACCAATATTTTGTAACACAGCCAAGGACTTCAACCGAACGTAAATCGAAATCCCATGCAGATCCTTGAACGCTTCTAACGTGTCATCAACCTTCACTGTTTTTCCCATGAACTCTCCTGTAGACATCTCTTTGAAAGACACATGATTGACACCTGGTCCCTTATTTGCATGAAACTTGAAACCCGACCCCATATCTTTCATGACATTACCCCTTGGACGATAAAAAACTCTTTTAGGCTGATTTATCTCACCTTCCTCTAGAACAAATCTTGTGATGTTGAACTTGAGTTTAAAATCCCCCATTCGTACCGATGATAACACATTAATCAACTCCTTACAGTCTTTCACATCCAAAAAAGAGACAAAACCAAACCTTTTTCCTTCCTTATCCCGCTTCCGAGCAATGTAGATATCGAAAATCGTACCTTTACCTCTAAGAGCTTCCGCAACGTCAACCCCACTACATCGATCTGGAAGATTATTGACAAAGAACTTTGTTAGTCTAGCTTGAATCTCAACCGGAATCGGCTTCCGGTTGTTCGCCGCCATTAGGGTTTTTTAGTGACTTTACGTTAGCTCTCTCCATCAATCAATAATCTAATCAAATTTAAATTTGTTAGAAGACTTAGTTTTTTTTTGGCTGGAAAGAGGATGGTTGCAAGAATTAAACCCAAGTATTCTGTTAGAAGACTTAGTTATTTTTCGCTTGTAAATTTGACACATGAACTAGAATCATGTGGAACCACAATTTAGTATTTAGATGAATCACATGATTTCTTGGTTGGCCACAAAATTCAACGTCTATATCCATTATTAATACACGCTCATTAAATAATGTGATATTTGATTCGATTGCATCAATAAATTTATATATTTTTCCATCTAAAATTCAAATTTTATCAATAAATTAAAGGATTAAGTAAGAGTTACTTATTGGTTGATTAGATTGAAGGTGAGTACGATTTTTTAATGTACGGTATGGACATGCACACCTCAATGAAACGGGAATTAATAAATGGGTGTTGCTATACATACAAACAAACACCCCTTAATTTTTTATACATTTTGAAATTGGTCATGGTAACGGCACACCCTTAAAAGTATTTACACACCCACCTATATGTTGCGTATAGGGCTATACACGACATATATATGGGTGCACAAACTCCCACGCGTCATTAATGTTCATCAGTCACGCGTCTTGTCAGACTTATATGCCGCGTATAGGGTCATACACGTTGTATAGGTCTGACACGTGAAGTACAGGGGGCCCTAACATTTGTCATTGTCAGACCCCAATACGTCACGCATGACCCTATACACGATGTATAGGAAAGAAGGGTGTGTAGATACAAGTTGAAGATGTGCCAATATAAGAACCCTTTAAAACACACACTTCTAGTTCATCACATTAATTTTAATTTTATTTTAACTTTTAAAACCTTTTTCTAAATATACACCTCCCAACCTATCACATCAACATTTTTCTTAGTCACTCTAAATTATGCAATATGGTTAAATCAAATAGGGAAATTTGATTGTAATAATGCAAATAATTCATACTTATAGTTTAACTAATGATGCTCATAACTTTAACTTTCGATGCCAAAAGCAATCCCAAAGACATAATGATCATATATTCATGCTTGATGTTCACTAAGTTTCTCTTACGTTTGTTACGAACGAAATGAAGACACATACAAGCAAATTCGAGTGTGAATCTATGATGATTATGATATAAATTGTCCTTGGCACATAAGTGATAGGAATAACATTGATCAAACTCTAAGTAGGGACTATTATCGATCAATAGGTTATAATTTAGATTATGAAACTACAATTTTCAATCTAATATATTATTTTAATAAGTTATTTTCCTTTGTATGCCTCCACATTTGTTCTTTAATTTTATTATTCCACTAACTACCTTTGGCTCTCACTTTCATATACATACCTCCCTCATATATTTTTCATCATCATATCACACACACTAGATGTAATTGGTGATAAAAATTAGGAATTATGAGCAATAGCCTCTTCTCTTAGACATGATCAAGATGTTAGTCTAGATAAGTGCACTAAAGTTTTCACCACAATAACACATTATTCAATGGAGTATTCTGGCCTTTGACTTTGATTTTACTTCTACATTGAATGATTGTGTCTTACACAGATTTGTTTTTCAGTGTTAACATGTGTGGTGTGACTGTCCATTATAAAAGAATACAAGGTCATATAAAGTTTTTATGTTTCGATGTAGTCTCAAAAGTGTTACAATGACATACAATTAATGTATATTAATGTAGTCCCAAAATGCTAGATCTTAAGTGTGCACTAGATTGTTATCAACTAGAAACACCTATTTGTTAGGTGTTTTAGTTGATTAATCTATGAAAACTAAAAGAACTAGATGAATATTGTAAGAACCGACACACAAGAAACATAAAGACACGATTCCATTAAAGATTCAGCTTCAAACAACCATGGAATGATACAAGTTCGCACTACAGAAATTAAGTTCGCACCTTTACTACTTGTGCTCTCAAAGATACATTCAAAACCCTAACCCTAGCTGCACAAATGAGCTCCTATTTATAGGGGAAAACCTGAGGACTGCGAACTTAAGGTTAAGTTCGCAGCCTCCGTGAAATAGGTGCGCAGACTAGGGTTTGCATGCTATAACTATGCTGTAATTACACATTTAACCCTCCAACTCTAACAAACAACTAAACATGGTTAAACCTGGTAACTGTGGTCTCAAATTAACCCAACAATACTCCCCCTAGACCACAGCTACCAGTGCTACACAATCAATCTATCTCGACATCACTCAACTCCCCCTCTTCTCTTGCTTGACGTGCCGGGAGTGCCTGAACTATGCTTTCTTCAATGATTGGTTCTTCAGGTGGTGGCTCTTGAATGAACAACTCAGCTAGATCTACAGTTGTTTGATCTTGCTGAGTCTCTGGAGCTGTGCTTGGAGAGACTGGTGGTACTTGTGAAGGCTCGGGTTCAAGATCAACTGTTGCTGGAGAAGCTTCTGTTTGAGCCTCTGGAGTGGCTTCAGCTTCTGATTTCTTTGCAGCAGCAGCAGCAACAGCAGCAGCTAGCGCTCTGTCATCTTTCGCTTTGTCAGCTGCGTTGATCTTCGCCACCAGATCGATCAGTTCTTGCTTTCTCTTCAGTGCTCTTTCCACAGCCCGTCTAAACAAAACAGCTTCCTCAAACAACGCATTTCCAGCACCAACATTTATCTGATTAGCAAAGAGAGTAGTTAGATCAGATGGATTCAAAGCAAACACGTCCACTGGATCAACTATTCTCAATGCTTCTGTGTCATCTCTCAGTTTAATCACCGCTTCACCGGTTCTGCTGTCGTAAAACCACTTCTTGAAGTCTGCCAGAAGCACAGGAAGCTCAGGACGAATGGGAACCCTAGTGACGACATCTGGAGGGTCTATCACATAAGTTATCATTCCCCGTCCAGTGGCAGGATCAATCCTTTTCTTCGACATCCTTCGCCTTGGCTTTTGTGGCTTCCATTCTTTGAAATCACGTGCACATTCATCTTCAATATACACAGACACCATGTTAGCATTGGAACACCCAGAGTGGTTCAGAAAAGGAGTTCTGCACATCTCCCGTATGTCCCATCTTGGAAGGGACTTCAAATTTGGTCTTCCCTTGAAATACTGAATGACGCCTCCCCTTCGCTTTACAAAGAAGAGACGTTTGAACCCATCATATCCCCAGCAGATAACTCTTTCCTGATGAGAAGCACGAGTGTGGTGAATAGTCTGGTGCAACGCAGGAATGGTGATTGGCCTTCTTGGAAACCAACTAGCTTTCTCAGGATCCAATACATACCCATCATCCATTTCATACACAGTCTTTTCCCCTGCACCAATTTCTACAAACGTTTCTGGCATCTCGTCTTCGCTTATCTCATCTACATCGCTCTCTTCCTCCTTTCTCTCTTTCTCCTTTTCTTCTTCCATAAATTTTCCGAAATCAAAGACCTCATCAAATGTCAACTTTGGAGTATCGGAACCCTGAGTCTTTAACTCCTGAAGCATATCAAACATCTTCATCTGGACCTCAGTCTGAAACTTAATCAAATAGCGCTGATCTTTGACCACCTTTTCAAGACTTCGGTTCTTATGCTTCAACTTCTTCAGCTTCTTTCTCAACTCCAGATTATTATAGATTTGATTCTTCAGCATACAGATTTCCTTGGCTGCATTCTTTCCCACCTCCTTGGATAACTTCTCATACAATTCCTGATGCACCGGTTTTTGACGAGATGCACCAGGAACAGAAGATGATGGTACTGATTGTTTCTTTGCTGGTGGCTTGGGAATGGGTGGTCTGTCAGAGGAAGGGCCAGGCCTAGCAGTAGAGGGCCCTGGCCTGGCAGTGGAAGGCCCAGGTTGACCCTCCACACCAAACATCTGTTCCAGAATAGCTTCATTCTCCTCATCTTCTTCAGTCATAACCCTTGGCCTCTCAGACTCGGGCAACTGTTCTCTTCTTCTTCTTCTCTCTGCCTTTGCACGTTCAGCATTCAGTCTGGCAGCTTCAGCCATTTCGAGTTCTTCGGGAGTCAACGATTCTCTCCCTTCTTGTAGTAAACCAGTAGGCCTGTTTCTTTTGGTCGGCCTCTGAGGAACTGGATCAGATGCTGCCCTTTTACCAACAGATCTTTCACGGGCAACTTCTTCAGCAGTGTGCTGAGGAACAGTAGAAGCAGGTACAGTAGGAGCATGTTCAGTAGAAGCTGGTTCAGTAGGTTCAGGTTCAGTTGCAGATGGTTGTTGAGTTCTAGCAGTATATTGTCGTCTTCTCTTCATCTCACTAAAAAGCTTCATGACAACTGGATAGCGTTGAGCAGAGTACATGCTTTCCAGCATCGGTTCCCAATCCGGTGTGTTGCATTCAGTAAAGAACCGTGCACCCTTGGCAAAACCATATTTATCACCAGGAGGCAGATCCTCATGCTGCGAGTTAATCATCATCTGAACAAACCGCGGATACATCGTCCATTTCTTCTTTGTGTCTTGGGCATTCCTCACCATACACTCAAATACCAAACCCGACAGATTAAAAGGCTCATTCTTGCAGATCTTAATCATGGCTGTTGCCCAGTCGGGACTGAGTGCATTATAACCCCCTTTTCGGTGACATAAAGACATCAGGAATACATGACATATAAGCTTCCAGTCTCTGGTTAACTGACTCTTCTTGATATCACCTCTGGCATCGAAGTCTCCTTTGTATCCAAAGTTTAAGAACTCTTGATGGATCACAGTCTTCGGTAAAGAACTGACAGTTTCTGGTCGATCCTGAAATCTTAGAACCTGTCTCACTGTGTCCTCTGTGATGATAACTGCCTTGTTTCTGACTGTGGCTTTGATTCTCTTGACTCGAGCCACTGTTTCCACTCTTGCAGATCTCCAGAAGTCTTCGATATGAGAACTGTAGACTTCAACTTGCTGCTCAACTGCATATCCGATCCTGCTTCTCCTGATCCAAGCAACTACGTCCCGAAACTTTGAATCGTCAGTTTCCAGAATGATTGCCTGGTTGTGCATTCCACGAGGATCCCATTCAAGAGCCATCTGTTTTGGACACGTGCACGAAAATTAAGTTAGAATTTTGATTTTGAATTTTGACTAATGACAGACATTTCATTTTCTTTGACGGACGACGCACTTAGACTAGGTTTGGTTTCAAGTTGGTTTTACGTGTGTTATTTATTTTATGGATTAGATTTTAACATGTATATGATTTGTTTCGTTTTCCATATTAATAGTCATTTAAGTCCGGTTACGGTTTACAGTTGAATCAGTCAAGTTACGTAGTCCAGTCAAATGTCCTGAAAAGTCAAGTCAAAGGTCAAAAATTTTGGTCCAAAATCAAGTTCACACATTAAGTTCGCAGTCCAAATCAGGACTGAGCACCAGCTGCTTGGTACGCAGTCACCAGGTCAGGTTGTAACCTAAGTGCGCAGTCTGATACTCGGGCATGGTAACGGCTAGGGAAGTGTGATCTGGTCTGCGTACTAGACTAGTACGCAGCCACCTAAACCTTCGTTTAGGATTTTAAGTTCACACCAAGTTCGCAGTTACATTAGGGTTTTGATGCTTGAATCATATGAGGCAAGTGCGCACTCATATGAAACAAGTGCGCAGATATTCAAGTTTTTCAGGTACGCAGTTCTAGAAAACCCCAAACATTCAACTGCTCTAACTGATTTTAAAGATTTCAATCCTCAGATCCTGTGATTCAAGCCAAGACAAGTTAGAATCTGCATAACTACCTTTAACAAACACAAAGACGAGTAAAGAAAATAGATGAAATAGATCAATAGGAGGTTTTCAACGGTGGTTTTGTGGAAGTTTGAAGAACACGGTGGTTTGATGAAAAGGAACGGCGGTGGTGGTGGCTGATAGAAAATTAGGGTTTTGTAAAAAGTTAAAACATAAATTTACTGCGTATTTATAGGGAACAGGTTTGGGCCGCGTACTTGATAATTAAGTGCGCAGGCCCATGAGCCCAGTCAAGTACGCGAGCCCAGTAAGCTTATCAACCTTTTAAGTTCGCAGCCCATTAACAAAAGAATAAGTATGCAGGCCCAATTACTTAGAAAACAAGCTTTTAACCAAAAATTTGGGTTTAGAGATCAACCGTTTCTCACCTTTTGCATCAAGATCATACCAGTCATACCTGCCAGACCACGTTTCAACTTTCCGTTGGATAGCTGCAGCCCAAGAAAAACTGTCGGTATATTTGTCCACTTAAATCCATGCCTCTCGTCTTTCAACAAGCTTTATATGATGATCTTTATCATGTTTTGGTAATATTGACGACGTGTTAATGGACCCCACTTGTGCCAGGTGTAAGCCTACCAATCCTCAAGGTTTATTGAGATATAATGATGAGAGCTTCAGGTCTATGTTTCCATAAGCAGAGAAGATGATCATTATGTCAATCAGATGATGAGAGCTTCAGGTCTATGTTCCCATAACAAAGAAGATGATCATCTGATTGCTTTTTGAGCTATCTATATGTTTGCACGTCACTAACATTGCGTGTCTTTTGTTGCTCATTTTGATTTTGATAGCCCCGCTTTGGTAGCTTGCACTCTTAGGTGTCTTTTGATTGCTTATGCACAAAATTTTCTGTGTCTTTTGATCTCTCAACCTGTGTATGACCGGACTCAGCTTGTGCAAGCCTGAAGCACAGTGGGAATCCAGCACCTCGTGTAGACTTTTAGTTTGTCATCTTTTAGCAGTCTACTCAATTCCAGGCTGAATCTACCGACATGTCGTTGCTTGAAGCCACAACGTCCTCTGGGTCCTATTCACATGCTGACAAATATGATTAGTTCCTATCATTTCTTGATTGTTTTTGAAAAAGTTTTTAAAACTTGCAAATTCAGGGATCTACCGGTTTATTTCTCCCCCAAAAATCTTTATTTTATTTTAAAACATAAGATTTTTCTATTTTATTCACAAAGTAAAGTTTTTTTTTTTTTTTTTTTTTTTTTTTTTTTTTTAAATTATTCAAAGTTGATCATTTCTAACCAAGTCACCAACTGACGAAAACGGGTTTTGTCGAAAGCTTTGGTAAAGATATCTGCCTTTTGATCAGCAGTATCGATAGGCAGCACCTGTATGTACCCCTTGTCGTGCGCATCGCGAATTGAATGAATCCGAATTTCAATATGTTTTGTTTTTGAATGATCAATTGGATTCTTCACGATGTCACGACAGGCATCATTATCAATGTAGATAGGGGTTCTCATGATATTCAAACCGTAATCCAACAGCTGATTTTGGATCCACAACACCTGACAGCAACAACTGGATGCGGCTGTGTACTCAGCTTGAGCAGTAGATATCGACACAGTGGTCTGCTTCTTGCTTTGCCATGACACGAGCCGGTTTCCAAGAAATTGACAGCCACCAGAGACAGACTTTCGATCAATCCTGCAACCTGCATGATCACTATCAGAGTACGCAATTAAGTCAAAATTGTCACTCTTAGGATACCATAAACCAAGTTTTGGTGTTCCTTTGAGGTAGCGGAAGATTCTTTTGACTGCAGTCTCATGAGATTGCTTTGGATTTGACTGAAAGCGGGCACAGCATCCAACTGCCCACATGATGTCCGGTCTGCTAGCTGTAAGATACATCAAGGAGCCAATCATAGAACGGTAAGTGTGCGGGTTCACAGAAGGTCCTTCAAGATCTGGTACAAGTGTTGTTTGAGCTGCAAAAGGAGTGTTGGACGGTTTGCAATCTGACAGGTTGTACTTCGCCAGAATGTCTCTTGTGTATTTAGCTTGATGAATGAGAATACCGTCTTCCTTTTGTTGAACTTCAAGACCTAAGAAAAATGATAGTTCTCCCATCATGCTCATTTCAAATTGAGACTTCATGATGCTTTCAAATTCCCTGCACAAATTTTCGTCAGTTGAACCAAAGATAATATCATCAACATAAATCTGAACAAGGATAGAATGTTTGTTGACTTCTTTGGTGAACAAGGTCATGTCGATCTTCCCTCTCGTGTATCCATTTTGTAACAGATATGAAGACAAGGTCTCATACCAAGCTCTAGGAGCTTGATGGAGACCATAGAGAGCCTTGTCTAGCTTGTAGTATCTGTTTGGATGATGAGGGTCTTCGAATCCGGGCGGTTGGCACACATAGACTTCTTCTTTGATCTTCCCATATAAGAAAGCACTCTTCACGTCCATCTGAAAGACTTTAAAATTTCGATATGAAGCATATGCCAAGAAGATGCGTATGGCTTCAAGTCGAGCGACTGGAGCGAAGACTTCCTCATAATCAATCCCCTCCTGCTGACGAAATCCTTGAACAACCAGACGAGCTTTGTTCTTGATTACCACGCCACGTTCATCCATCTTGTTGCGAAAAACCCATCTTGTCCCAATAGGATATTTTCCTTCAGGCAGATCAACGAGCTCCCACACTTTGAGCTTTCTGAACTGAAATAGTTCTTCCTGCATGGCCTCAACCCAGCTTGCATCTCTAACTGCATCTTCAATACTGAAGGGTACGGTTTGAGATAAGAATGCTGAGAGAGCAGTGTTGAGCTTGTCTGTCTGATTTCTGGTAAGAACACCCTCACTGATTGGTCCAATGACATTTTCAATTGGATGGTTCTTAGAAGATTTAAATCCCATATTTTCTTCTTCTTGCACTTGAAGAGGAAGGTTCGAAAGATGATCTCCAGGTGTAGAAGAACTGGATGGATCATTTACAGACTGCTGATTTGAATGTGTTCCTTCAGCATTTGACGTGCTTTCAGGAGTGTTAGAGGTTTCAGCAGTAGTATCACCATTATTAAGTTGAGGAACAATAGGATCAGCAACCAGAGGAGAGAAACGGGTGGTAAACGGTGCGACTTCATCATCAGAAGAGTAGAGAATATTTCCAAACGGAGAAGAGCTTGTGGCTTGATTTTCAGGAGCTGGTTCTGCATGAGCTTGCTGTTCAGGAATGACAAAGTGATTGAACACAACATCCACATCAAAGAACCAGTCAGGACCGGTTCCAACGTTGGTGGAGTTGGATTCTTGCCAGTCAACATAAAAGGATTCCAGAACCATCTTGGTGCGTTTGTTGTATACCCGATAAGCCTTTTGACTAGACGAGTATCCAACAAAGAAACATTCGTCTCCAACAGCATCAAACTTCATGATATTCTCAAAGTTGTTTAGAAGAGTGCAAGAACATCCAAACGGCCTGAAGTAATCAATGAGAGGTTTTCTTTTGAAAAGCAATTCATAAGCTGTTTTCCCACGAGGCTTGACAATCAAGACCCTGTTAAGAACATAACAGGCGGTATTCACAGCTTCTGCCCAGAAGATGATCGGTAACTTAGAGTCAATGAGCATGGTTCTGGCAGCTTCAATCAGCGTACGATTCTTCCTTTCAGCCACTCCATTTTGCTGAGGAGTCCTTGTAGCACTATATTGGAGATGAATTCCTTTCCCACTGCAGAACGACACGAAGGTTTGGTTCTTGAATTCTGTTCCATGATCACTTCTGATTGACTTTACTTTTAACTTGATTATATTCTCGATCAAGGGAACGAACAGCATCAAGGTCTCAGCAGCCTCACTCTTGAATTCCAGAAAGTACACCCATGTGAAGCGAGAGTAGTCATCTGTAATCACCAAACAGTAAGACTTTTTACCCAAGCTCTTTACACTGATAGGACCAAAAAGATCCATATGTAATAATTGAAGAGGTGAGTCAATTGAGTTCACTGTTTTGGACTTGTGCGATTTCTTATGTTGTTTACCTTTGGCACATGCTAAGCATTTTTCAGAAAAAGGGAATTCCTTAGAAGGAAGACCTCTGACTAGATTAAGTTTAGAAAGTTTGTTTATATTTTTAAAGTTAACATGACCTAATCGCCTGTGCCATAACAGTGACTCTGACTCGGATGCCTTTGACAGTAGACAAGTCATTGGTTGTTCAGACTTGGCATCCCTCATGTTTATCACATAAGTATTGTTTTGTCTGGGGGCTTTTAGCATGATCATGTCAGTGGATGGTTTAAATCCTGGCTTTAGGAAGATGCATTCCATGTCGTTAAACAACACTGAGATTCCTTTGTCACAGACTTGTGATACACTCAAAAGATTGTAGCACAGTTCTGGAACATAGTTGACGTCCTCAAGTGTTAGTGCGTCAGAGACTACATCTCCTATGCCAACGATCTTTCCACCCTTCTCATTCCCAGCAAACGCTACAAACTCTCCATCAATGAACCGATAGTTCTTGAGGAGTTCTTTCAATCCTGTCATGTGTCTTGAAGCGCCGCTGTCGACATGCCATAGATATCTCATGAGAGCTATCAGCCATTTTTGTAATTTATTCTGCACATACAAAAACAAAAGAGAAACAAAGCTAAACTAAAGAAAATCTATGTACAGTGGAAATTCTGCCTGAAACTTAAGTAACTTTGGGGATCCAAGTTTGTTTAAGTTTTGATCTGTCATGGTTTTCTCCCAAAGTTGACTCTTGTTTCTTCCAAATTTGTGTATTTTTAACAAAACTTTTTACGGTTTCTTGAAGATTTCTTAATTGATCCGAAAAAGAGTTTTGTGTTTTGACATCTTTTTGTGGTTTAGGTTTTATGTGACAGTTCTTGACCACGTGACCCTCCTTTCCACATCTGAAGCATTTAGAATGCTTAGGCTTGATCTTAGGAGAAGATCTGGATGATGATGGTTGTGATGCTCTTTTCTTGATCTTGTTTGATCTTGAGCTTTCTGTTGAGCTTGATTCTTCCCTGTTGCTAGTTGATTCTTCATTGATGTCCAGATTAGTTAAGCTGCAGCTGCTCTCTGTATCACTTAGTGATTCTTCAGAACTTGAGGTACCTGTTTCACTTTGTGATTCTTCAGAACCTGATACATCTGTGGATGAGGGGATAAATTCTGGGATTTCCTCAGTGAGAAATTTCCCAAACCTGTTACGCTTAAGTTCTGGCACAAACACAGATGGTTTGACCACATGATTATCATCAGAGAATGCAGCATTAAGATCAACACACACAGGAATAACATTTTCAACACAAACATTAGATCGTTTGATAGGAGGCTTCCTATCATCGGGAGCCATAGCCCCTTTCAAATCAAGTTTACAGTCATCCAGCCTAGTTAAACTATTACAGTCATCCATCCTAGGCAAACTATTACAGTCATCAGATTTAGTTAAAGTTTTACATTCATCCAAAATAAAATTGTTTTTCGAATTTTCATTGTTCCAGATAAACCAATTCACTGTTGAGTAATTGGCACCCGGATGTCCTAAACCCACTGTCTGGCCACCACAACACACATCATCCTCCACCTGAGCCTGTTGGGTCACATCTGCAGTACTTTTACTTATGTTAGTATTTGACTCAGATTCATCACATTTATTTTCAAAAAGGTCATTTTTTGGATGAGGTGATGGAATGGGTATGTATTCACTTTGGCTCAAGGGTAAGAATAGAGATCTTTCGATTCCATTCTTATCCTTATACCCAATTCCATCCTTTACGAATGATTGTCTTCCACATTCGATAATATCAGCTTGAGCCCGTTTGCTCACATTCCATTTATCCACAACAATTTGAAGACGAGTTGTCTCATTTCTAGATTTCTCTAGTTTTGAGGTTAAATCGTTTATCAGAAAATCTTTCTTAAGCACAAATTCTTTTAAAGTTTGCATTTCAGCTAGAGTTGCATTTAACTTTCGCTGATATGCCCACTCGTTTTCTTTCATTTCAGTATTTATTTTACGAATGTCATCCATTTCTCTTAAGACTCGTCTGTTGTGTGATAAACAGTATGCGACAGCTGTAACACACCTAGGTGAGCACAGTTTAGATTTAATTTCTAAAGGAATATTTACCATGTCCCTTTCCTCAGCTTTCTTAGAGGAACTCTTCACCTCCTCAGCGACCTTCTCAGATGAAGTCTTCTCAGCAATCAGCGCCTCCTCTCTCTTCTCATCATTCACCTTCTCATCAGTCAACACACTCTTCAATCCAGCATACTTCTTCATTTCCCCCTTTAGAACCTCAGCAGACGATCCTTCAACAGAGTTTGCACCGCTTGAAGATTTGGTGCAGATTGTGGCCATCAGGGCTTTGTTAACTTCAACCTCAGCAGCGGCAGCCTCTTCTCCCCAGTCGAAGTCTTCAACAACCAAGGCCTTTTGTGGCTCCTTATCATTTCCTTCATTGCCATCGGTTATGGCCACCAACCTCTTTGCAGGCTTAATTTCAGCTTGGTTCAGTGTGGGGCATTCGTACTTGAAATGCCCGAGGACCTTGCAGTTGTAGCACCTGATCTTGGACTTATCAAACCCAGCCTTTCCCATACCAACTCTTCTCCCGGTTCTATCTTGGAAACGCTTCACTCGTAAAGTGATCATAGCCATCTGCCATTTCAGATCCATCTCTTCCATGTCATCCGGGTCAACCTGATACATATCCTCTGGGGACATCATGTCATTTTTAATCTCTCCCGTCTTCAACGCTTCAAAACTGCTCATGAAAGAGTTGAACAGTTCCACATGTTCAGCAGCCAGTTTAGCAGCCTGTGGAGTTAGAGTCTTTGCAGCCCTTTCAGGATACATTGGAGCTTTCCCAGAACTTGAACTACCCATCCCTGCAGAATCAACATACGAATGCAACGAACTTGAACTCATATCACCGATTGGGGCCATCAAGGCCAGATTCTTCATAGCACCACTGGAAGTCACCTTCGGGACAGTTTGATTCATTTCTCTTTTAGTGATGTCCATCTCAAATGATTTCAGAGTGTTAATGAGATCTGCCAAAGTAGACTGAGCATCCAGGTAGTCCTTTTTGATCAACATACACTGGACACTCCACTCCTTTGGGAGAGAATCGAGCAGCTTCTTGATAGAGTTGCGGTTGTTCACAGGAATACCCGCTTTCTTCATCTTGGTCAGCAAATTCATGAACCTGTCAATGTGTGAAGACAGGCTCTCACCACGGATACTTCCAAACATATCGTACTCCTTCTGAATCATATCTTGTTTGTTTTGCCTCATCTCAGCATTGCCTTCATAATACTCACTCAGAGCAAACCACAGATCGTGCGCTGATCCGTATTCTTCAAACATATTGTACACGTCATTTGACAAAGCCATGGTGAGAGCACCGTAGGCTTTGTGATCTCTCTGCAGCAGTTGTTTGTCGAGATCAGTGTACGTGGTGGGATCAGTGTTGAACACTTCTCCAGCATCAGTGGTTCTGGTGGGAATGTGAGGTCCGAGCTGGACTGAGTTCCACTGGGTGTGATCGTTGACGAAGTAGAAAGCTTTCATTCTGTTTTTCCAAGTGCCATAATCTTCTGCACCCATCAACTTGGGAATACGTGTTATAGTACCAGTTTCAAGTTCAGCTTGAGTTATGGGGTTAACTTGGAATGAGTTGTTACCAGACATGATTTATGATTGATTTTAGGTTGATTTTAGATTGATTTTAGGGTTGTGATTGAATTGATTATCAAGTTATAGTCCAAAGTCCTTGAAAAATTCAAACAGTCCTCTAGTACGCAGTTAAGTACGCACTTCAGCTTAAGTTCACAGTTAGCACAAGTTCGCAGTCTAAGTTCGCAGTTCTTGGAAACCTGAAACAGATAAACAGCAAAGATAAGTCCCTGATTCTCCTGATAAGTACGCAGTTCCTGAAGCACACACACTTTGGCTTAAGTTCGCAGTTCAGTCAAGTCAGAGCAGCACAAGTACTCAGTCTTGACTGATCAGCCTGCGCACTTGTACAAGTACGCAGACACTTAAACTCTCGTTTAAGATTTAAGTTCGCAGTAACCCTAGCCAAGTGCTCAGAAAATGCACCTTTTCAGTAAGTTCGCACCCCAACTAGAGATTTCAGATAAGTATGCAGAAACCCTAGTTGTGGTGCCAGGAGAGAGAAAGCTATAAAGCCTTGTGTAAATTTAAGTGCTCACACAGACACAAGTGCACACACTTTTGGATTAAGTGCGCAGCTGTGGCTGTTAATAAGTGCACACCTTGAAATGTCAAGTATGCAACTTATGAGCTAAGTACTCACTTTTGAAACAAGTACTCACAAGCAAGAAACAAGTTCACACTTATGAGACAAGTACGCAGAAATAAGTGCTCAATGCTTGAAACAAGTACTCAGTTTTTGAGACAAGTACTCACAGGCAAGAAATAAGTACTCAAAATCAAGAAATAAGTTCGCAAATTTTGAGATAAGTTCGCACTCAAGTACGCAGATTCGGCTGTTTATATTTTAAACTTACCAGAAACTAATCCAAGAGATTTTCAATTGTTTTGAAGCTCTTGAATGATGTTTCTACTGAAAATAATAACTTTTAAACACCTTAGAAACACTTTTCACGAGATTTAAAGGCAAAACAATGAAGATATTCAAACTTTGATAAACACTAAACTTTTGAAAAACTTGAAAGTAAAAACTAACAAGGAGGGTTTTGATATCTTTAGATAGATACAATCTCGAGCACAGAGGCTCTGATACCAAATTGTAGTCCCAAAATGCTAGATCTTAAGTGTGCACTAGATTGTTATCAACTAGAAACACCTATTTGTTAGGTGTTTTAGTTGATTAATCTATGAAAACTAAAAGAACTAGATGAATATTGTAAGAACCGACACACAAGAAACATAAAGACACGATTCCATTAAAGATTCAGCTTCAAACAACCATGGAATGATACAAGTTCGCACTACAGAAATTAAGTTCGCACCTTTACTACTTGTGCTCTCAAAGATACATTCAAAACCCTAACCCTAGCTGCACAAATGAGCTCCTATTTATAGGGGAAAACCTGAGGACTGCGAACTTAAGGTTAAGTTCGCAGCCTCCGTGAAATAGGTGCGCAGACTAGGGTTTGCATGCTATAACTATGCTGTAATTACACATTTAACCCTCCAACTCTAACAAACAACTAAACATGGTTAAACCTGGTAACTGTGGTCTCAAATTAACCCAACAATTAATATATCCAATGTTTAAATGAGTAAACGGGTATGGGTCTAATTAGACGGGTATAATTTAATACTATACTTGTTTTATGCCCGTAAATTAATTTATGATTAATAAACATTAATCATAAATTAATGTCCAAAATATAAAAAAAATTCGTCTTTTATTCTTATATTGAATTTTTTATGGTACTCATATCCTTAATTTCAATTTCTATACGTTGTATTTTGATATCTAAAACCATAAATGAAGATAATACTATGCAAGTTTTGTTAACAGGGTCGATGACCTCACAATTTGCTGAACAAAAATACATGTTACAACTTACAATTGTCTATGGATAAAGTTGTAATTTGGAAATCAAATAAAATTGGATAAAAAAATGGTGTAGTTGTATTATGAACACGTGCAATAAATTTAGTATTTGGTGCGTGCCATCAATTGTATTTATTACCAATCCGTCAAATATGTGCTTTGTCTCTAGACCACTGACCACCTATTGTCGAATATTTCAAAAATGTGCTTATACCATATATAGTGGAGGGGGTATATATAACGCCCCTGATTCTGATTAGTTCATGTGGCAGCTGAGTCAGCATGGGGCTTGAAATGAAAAAGGGGTGTAGTGGAGGAGGTTATATATAACGCCCCTGATTTTAAACTCCCCCCCTGGTCCACGTGTCAAACATTGATTGGTGGTTGAATTTGTCACCCGACGTTATTAATTTAACGTCTGCCCATGTTTTTTGAACATAGCGTCCCCCGTAACGGTGTGGGGGGCACTATTTTTTTTCTCACGCCATATAACGCCACGAGTACATGGGGTCTTAAAGAGAATACGCAACACTTTATTAAAAAGCTATGGTCGATATTCACTTAGGAATAGCCTAGTGGTGTGGGATATAGGAACAGTGGTGAAGCTTGACCTGAAAGTTGGGAGGTCAGAAGTCACTAGTTTCGGAGGGTCGAAAACCAGTTTCGGAGGGTCGAAACCCTATATTTCCAAATTTTTCTATAGAAATACTATATAATCGGAATTTCTGCGTGAAAATTCGGAGAGGGGGGCGGCCGCCCCCTCCCGCCCCAACTAAGCTGCGCCACTAGATAGGAATAAAGGTGTAGGATAGGAATGGGTGTGAGTTCAAGTCCTAGGGTGAGCATATAAGGGTGTTAAGGTGTAATAAAAGAGTGTAAAAATAGAGGAGAAATTAGCCGTTTAAAAAAAAAAAGGCTATGGTCGATAAGTAAATACATGATAACTAGTTTTTTTTTTTAAATCTACAGGATAACTAGTTGATGAAGTCAAGTGTCAACCATGACTCGAGAGTGATGGAATAATCGGATGTTAGCGTGTAAAAGTAACTTTTTTTTTTGAAAGATGAACTTCATTAAAACCAACCAAACCCGACAACTATCTCCAAGACAGAGAAAGAAGCCGAATTATTATCTACCTTATTTGACAATGTCGGCGCCCCCTAGAAAAGTCAAACAAAAACTTTGGCTTTTCCATCTATTTACGGTAATGCCATTGTGCTTTGCACTGCCACCCCCATCTTTTAGGTAATTGCAATTTCAGTCCCCCTACTTTATGTTTCGGTTAATTGCAAGTTTGGTCCCCCTACTTCCCACTGCCACCCTTTATAATCGAAAGCAAGTCGGTCAAATATAATACGTTTCCGTTTCACAATATAATGTCGACTTAATGTACGTTTATACGCCGTCACAACGCGCGGCGGCTAATCGGTTGATTATTTGCTACCTGTTCGACACATTGTGACGCCCCCGCAAACCGCAGCGTCGGGTAAAAAACGTCCAGCATATTCGTCGTGCGCCGCTGCAACGCGCGGCGCTGGTAAAATAGTAGTTATATAAATACAGATAAATATATTAGTTAGATTTAAAAAGATTTATCGTAATTATATATAGCATACCTATTTGATTAGATTTATTTTTGTATCGTTTGATTCACTGATACAAATTCTTTAATGAAACCATTAGTGTTAAACACAAGGCATATGATTCGTCATATCATAAATTAGATCATTGTAGCAATGGTACTAAAACCCAACAATCTATTCCTCTAACCATCTTCAGTTATGACTTTTGCATCAAATCAAAATTCTTTCATCATACCTTAAATCCAATACAATACATTAGTTATATAAATAAAGACAACCAATTTTTTTGAAAGATTTATGGTTTTTTGCATCAATATCCTTCATGAAAACAAAAAGAGAATCAACAAGATTTAGTACTTGAGTTGACATATGAATGTTGTGTTTGAACTCTCTAAATCTATCCATAACACTATTTTTTGTCTCGTAAATATAAAAAAAACATGATTGAACTCAATTTTTAATAAAGTTTATATTGGAACGAAACATAAGTATATACTTGGTTGTTAAAAAAGCTAAATACTACAAATAGGACTATACACAAGCTGAACTGAGCAACACAATGACGAGTTTGGGCTTAGCTTGAATTTAAACCGAGCTGGAAATTTGAGCTTGAGCTCGACTCGATCTTTAACCGAGTTGGATCAGCTCAGCTTGGTTTAAACCGAGCTGGAAATTTGCATCCAAAATATAAACATATATAAATTATACATACAAATTACAAAGGGTATGTATGTGCATATATATATATGTAAGTAAAAGTAAAACAATTCAAGCCAAACCGAGTTAAGCCACTCTTGGCCAAGGCTCGGCTCGAATTGGCTCAGCTTGGATTCAAACAAAGCCATTTCGAGCGAGCATTTTTTGAGCTTTTTTTAAATAGAGCGGACTTTGAACCACAAAATTTTTAGACAGCCCTAGTTACAATTTATCAAAGAAAAATCTAGTTACATGGTAAATGAATTATTCTAAATGAAAAGGAAAATAACTTTTTCAACTTTGCTACTTCTACAAGCAGAGTCTGATTCCGCTTCCCCAACAATAAAAGTGACTGAAAAGATCCACAAACCCAAAAACCATCTAAAAGCAGTTTTTACATGATCCTAATTCCTAAACCACGTATGTTATTTGCGAGGAATCACTATGAATATGTAATAAGTTAGGAACACAAACATACGTGAAAACGATTAATAAGTGTTAATCAACAATAAACTAAGATTTTAGGGAAAATATGTAATTTATAGCCTAAGGGGAAATGTTTAAAAAAATCTTAAACAACAATAAACTAAAATTCAAATAAATATGGCTTCAAACCTATATAAAAAACGATTAATAAGTGTTTAAGATGTTAACTAAACCAACCTCTATATTTTGGTGGGCTTGGACCATTGGGTTTTAACCATATTAGGCCCAAACACAGGAAGACAACCAAGGTTATAAATTCAAACAGACTAAATCGAAACAAAACCACTTTGAAAATAAACCGGTTATAATCAAACCAAATTACATATTCAGTTGTTTGGGTTGCTTTAAACTAAAACTTAACTGGATTTTTGGTTTAAAGCATACGAATCCGGTCCAATATTTTTAAAGGACCTAAGAGAATTACATAGTCGGAGCCCTCTTCAATATAAACCCTCCTCTTTTACCTAGGCTTAAGACTCTCAGTTATAAACTAAAAAGTTATAGCTGCCGAATTGGCATAGTTAATTTTTTTTATAGTTATATTTGTGTGTATAATTATAATATATGTTTTAATTAAATTCTTTTTTCTAGCTTTAATTGATACAATTGTTTAATGAGATCATAAGGATTTCTTAAAATACTTAAATTGGTACAAGCAAGAAATATGCTAATTCAGCACTTTTTTGTTCCATTTTCCGTAGAGTAAAATTCTCATCGGTACGAGTCAATGGAAGGCTGGCTCCTTGGCCTCTTATATCCATATAAAGGACACGCGGAGCATAAATACCCTCTTTAACTTCTATTCTGACAGATTGAATATCTTTTATAAGAAATCGGAGGAAGACCTGACGATTTTTTTCCAAAAAATCCCCAACGAAAGATACACACTATTCCGTTTTTTATATCAAATCGATCATAACCACTACCTACATTCCACGTAATTGTGCACCACAAATAGTAGCTAATAAGAATGAAGATAGAAGCGGATGGTGCGTTAAATTTGAAGTATGAGTCACTAATACTTAGAGTTGAACAAAAAAACCCGGTTCTAGAACCGGAATCGGTGGAACCGGCACCAGTTTCGGTTCCGGCCGGCCATATGTTCCAGCACCGGTCCCTCGTTTTAGCCGAAATCGGTCCCGAACCAGTTCCAAAACTCGGACCAATCTCAAGAACCAGTCCCCAAAACCGGTTCCAATCCGGCTCCTAACGTTAGAACGCTCCCAAATCGAATTTTTGACCATTGGGCACCATTTTGACCGTTAACTAGCCGTTTTTTCCATCCAAAATACCATTTTGCCACCCTTGTTTAGTATAAACAGGTTTTGGATGTTTTGGTTGATCACAACACTCAAAATGCAAATAAAAAAAAAACCCGAAAACGCAAAACCCCTATCGTATACACTTAAGTTTGTGTTCGCTTTGCTTTTACTACATCATTCCATGGCTTCATCTTCAATCCCATCCCAAACCGGTTCCACAAACGAGCCTAGCGTTGTTCAGATTCTCGAGACGACACGAAACGCCGAACTTTTTGTTTATTTTTTTTCTCACCGGCTTATTTTTTTTTTCAATTCATTTTCCATGTTTCTTGTTTCGAAATCCTAAAAAAAAGTCGTATTTTTATGTTTATTTTTCTCATCGTCTTATATATATATTTTTCAATTGTGCGCACAAGAACCGATTCTGAAACGGAAAATGGAACCGAACCCAACCCAAGCGGAACCGACACTGTAGTGGGCTAGTTCGAAACCGGAACCGGTTCCACAAAAATAACCGATTTGTTCACCTCTACTAACACTTCAAATTTTGGGCCTAGACGTTTTACTTGTTTGGGTCATTATATCTTTAGTTATTTGTTTTTTTCCACTCGGGCCGAACATTTTATGTCAACCAACACAAAAGGTGAGGATTACAAGGCCGAATGAAAACATTGTGAAATCTTGGTCACCTAATTTTTATTGTGTATGGTAATTAAGTTGATAGTATCAGTAAAAATTGTTGATGATCACAAAAGTATAATTATGTAGTTATAATTTTGAGCACAGTTAACTTAAAATTATAGTAACAGACTTTTAGATTACTTCCTTTATATCACTATGAGATGATTCACAATGTCTTTCACAACAACGACCACACATATTGATGCTGCATTTCCTCTAAAAGACAGAAACCAGCTACAAAGTGTTGGGTACATGTCCAAATTTTATGGTTCCTTTGTACATGCGACTTTATTTCTATGGCTACTAAGTTATGTGCTTTCTTTTGCTTTTTCCCGTTGCTTTGTAATAACTTTGCCTTTGTCTACACAACGACCTTCTTGTTACAAAGAAAAATAAAATTGTGTGGCAACATCTTTCTCTTACGTGTCACTAATACAATGAATGTCGCTTAAATTGGTAAATATCTCCTTGGGGTACTTTTTCTTTAAGGTGTGACCTCGTTATAGATTCAAGGATTTTCAACAAATAGTCTATTATTGTTTAAACGAACTTCAATATATTTACTGTTATAACAAACTTTTGATTCTTGTTCTTGTCATTTGAAGGTACAAAGTTTGTTTTCAACATATACACTCACAGCGAAAGATTTATGTAGAGGCAACTATACATTATAGATTATGCTACCGAGCGACAACATTACTAAACGATAGGTTTACCAAACCGTAAGTTTAGAAAAGCGGGAAGAGGGAAAACAGTTCAACAAGAAGCGGTGGTAACCATGTGTTTCGACAACACATGTCCTCGAACTTAGAATTCGTAAAAGTGTGAGCGTAAAACACAAAATCCGAAAGTGTTGCTTAAATAAGATGGTGGTGATAAACAAACAAAAAAAAATTATGTATGACGATATTTTGTAAAGAAAAATAGAAAATAGTGCAAGTAATTTGTACCTAGTAGTCAAAAGAAAGGTCAAATTTGATATTTAGCCAGACAAAAGTCAAATTTAATAATTAAATATAATAAAAAATAAGTTTAATTACTACCTTGTACCAAGTTTTAAGTGCAATTTGTATCCCAACTCCTAAGGGTATGAAGACAATAAAAAAATGTAACGGTGTACTAATTTGGTCGCTCTTATTAACATTAAGCATACTTTATTTTTATATTAATTGATAGGTAATGGAAGGTAGGTATCTCAAACGATGAATAACAATTAAAAACATAGCGTTAATTCATTAGGATACCTAATACAATCCCATCAAAATAGTCTGTCTAAGCACCAAAGTGCCAATTGCCAAACTATTAACAACTATCTAGTACTACTATATGCATCACATCACTTCCACAAACAACTATCACTCAAACTTCAGACTGTTTCTTCACAATCTTTGGCCTTTTCTCCCAGAATTTCAAATGAAATGCCCTCTCTTCCAGCATCTTTTCGACATCCTCGATCGGTAAACCTTTCGTCTCCGGAACGAAAACAAGCACGAAAACCAACGCCACCACCGATATCACCCCGAAACCAAGGAAAGTCCATGATGTCCCGATGGCCTCAGTTAGCGATAAAAAGGATTGCGCTACTATAAGATTTGAAATCCAGTTTGCGGTCGCAGCAATGCCACCACATACCCCGCGGAATCTTAATGGGTATATCTCCGAATTCACTATCCATGGGACCGTGCCCATGCCCGGTGAGAAGAATATTATGTAGAGCGCTAGGCCGACCAATGCAAGCCACCCGAGTTTGCTTGGGCAGCCTCGCGTGTACCATAATCGACCCTCGCCATGGCACGTGTCTATAACTGTTTTACCCGAAATTTTAAGCGAGTCGTCAGAGATCAGACAGGCACCAGGCAACAGCTGTGACAATAACACAACACATAAGTTAAAAATTAAGGTATTTAGGAACCATACACCCCTCAATTAGGAATCATACACCCTGGCCCACATCATACACCAATAGAAGGTTGCCACATACCCAGAATGTGATGTCATGTACCCCAGAATCTGATGTCACGGGGTGTATGAATCCCATAACCCAAAATTAATGATTTACTTTATGTAGTCCAAAAGTTCAAAACTTTATGTTTGTACCTTATTAACAGATGAAGCACAAAACCCACAATGAGAACCTTTTAAGCACCTCATACAATCCCAATTAGCCGAAGATCCGCTATGCTCGAAAGCCGGACAAGTGAAGTTACCAAAGTGAGTTGTTTCGGACAAGCTAACCGGTGGGGAATGAGTTGTGGTCTGTTGAAACACAGCCGAAAGAAGGCCTAACGAGAGTATAACACCTATCAAACTAAGGACCAAGAGCTTCTTTCTCCCGGTTCGATCGATGAAATAAATGCTGACAATTGAGCCCAAGGCATTGAGCCCTGCGGTCACAAGTGAGAGCAAAAGCGCGGTTTGGTTTGAAGCAATGCCAGCTAGTTGAACTATGGTTGGGCTGTAGTACATAACAGTGTTGATTCCTACAAACTGTTGGAACACTTGCAGCCCAACACCTGCTATGAGGCCTCTTCTAACGGTTTTGGTTTTCATTAGTTGGATCATGTCGATCTTTTGTGATGACCCGGTTTCCTCAACCTCTTTTTCGATCGAGTCCTTGAGTGCTTCAATCTCTGCTTCAACATCTTCTGCAGGATATATCTTTCGCAGTATCGCTATCGCCTCTTCCTCTCTTCCCTGTCATCAAATCAGTATTTCATTTCAATTATATCATAAGTTGTTTACACTTGTTTAAATAAAACATGTAGAGAGTTGCATACCTTGCGGTAAAGCCAACGGGGAGACTCGGGGAGGGCAAGCATGAGCACAAATTGTACGAGGGCCGGGACCCCGGCTACTCCAAGCATCCACCGCCATGTTCCTGGTACCTGAAAGCAAAGCAGACAATATTGATTGGTATGATATTTGATGATACATGTAACATCACATGTCTACATAGAAAAGTGACTTAAAGTGACTTTTGTAGTGGGTACATAACACATAAAAGATAGATTTAGATTGTAAATTGTTTCCACAAGAAGGGGAAAGATTTAATGGTGGGGTGAGGGCATAATGTTCCTCTTTTTCACATTCACATGCTTGCCTAATAAAAAATAAAAATAAATAAATAAAACAATCATTTTCTAGGAAAGAACCTTGTAACTACCACTTTTTAATTTACTTTTTCATTTTGGCTTCTTTTAGTTCAAAAAAATCTTTTTTAGAAAATAGTTAAATTAATTATTATACTCATATGAGAATAAACTTTTCTATCATGCAATTAAATGTATACACATGAAGAAAAGAGTAATAATTTTAATAGATTCATATGTCACACCAAATAATAAATACAATGTAACTTTGTTATCCCACACCTTTGTGAAGGCTAAATTGATGAGGTAAGACAAAAACTGGCCTCCAGTGATCAAGAACCCATTAGTGCTGACCAAAGCCCCTCTAACCTTAGCCGGAGAAGCCTCCGATATATATAACGGGGCCGTCATTGATGCCATACCCACTCCAAACCCGACAAAAATACGACCCATGATGAGGATGCTAGGGTTGGGTGCAGCTGCCATGAGCACGGCTCCAATGAAGAAGAGGAAATCTGCGAATAGGAGAGCGAATCTCCGCCCAAAACGGTCATTTAGCCACCCTCCTAATGCCGCTCCTATGATTGCTCCCGCAACTGCCATGCTCACAATGCTTTCCTGTTGAATTCATAGAAATGTTCTAATTAAGTCATTATAGAATGGTAATCAAGTTTTACTAGTGTTCCCATTAGATCACTCATAAAAATATTTGTTCTAATTAATTCATTAAAGTTTATTTTATGTTCTAATCTTATATAGTTTAACTAAATGCCAATGATCTCCAGCCCAGCTGGTTTGAGGTAGGGTGGGTTTTCCCTTAAGGGTTCCCATCCTGGGGGTTGGTCACAGGTTCGATCCATGCACACCGCAAAAAAATTCCCCGTGATGGTTTGAGCTTAGACAAGGAGGACACCAGTGTGTGGGTAGGGATTCGAACTTGAGACTGCTAGGTTAGGATTGTACAAGGATTTCCACTGAACTAAACCTTTCAAAAAAAAAAATATAGTTTAACTAAATAGCATGTATAATTTCTATGATTGGAACATTAAAGTAAATTCAGTGACCTGATTAAGATATCAAAGTAAAGTTGACATATTTAATTGGAAAAATAAATGCTTTATAAAAATTGTGAATATTTAAAAAAAATTGCGAAAATTTTAAAAATGTTTATATTTTTAATTTTTTATATTATTGAAATTGCGAAAAATTAATATTTTTTTGACATTTTAAAAAAGTTCTATTTAGTAAAGTTACCCTTTATTTCTTTAAACCTATTTACTTGACCTTTTTTTTATCCATTTATCTATATAAATGTAGTTTTGGGTAACATGTTACATCTAAGTGGTTAAATTTATGGAATAAGGTACATAGGTCAAACCAGCCGAAAGTTTTCTATATTATACAAATGCAATCATGCAAACAAAATGTTAAAACAAATTTAAACAAAGTAATAAATAATTAGTATCATCGTGTTTAACACGACATTTAATGTTAAGATGAAACAAAGTTAATAAATAACTTAGTAGCTGGTTTGAGGTAGGTGGGTTTTTTCTTATGAGTTCTCATCTTAGGGGTAGGTCAAAGGTTCGATCCATGCACACCACAAAAAAAAAATCTCTGTGACGGTTTGAGCTTAGGCAAGGAGGACACCGGTGTGTGGGTAGGGATTCAAACTTGGGATCACTAGGTTAGGGTTGTACAAAGATTTCCACTGAACTAAGCCTTTAAAAGTTGAATTAAAAGGGTTGGTATGCTTTACATGATGAACTATTAACCGAACATTTAAATAAATTAACATTAAAAAAATAGGCGTTGTAAAGAAAAATAAATTAATTCACGTTGATATTGGGACTAATAACATTTTTACCTATAAAGTTATTCCAAAACTATAACCTTTCTATTTCTTCAACTATGATAAATCGTTATTAGAAAATCCACAGGACCTAGTCGATACACTTTAACCAATAAGTCATGTAATCTAGAAAAGGTGTTATGATTAAAAAAAATAAGTAGTGAAAACAATATTTTAATCTAAGACTAATAAAAAGTTGTTTGCCATTCAAAAAATTTGATTAACCATCATTTGAAACTAATAAATAATCCAATTGCCAAAGGCATTATAGCCTAGCGGCATTTTGGTGGTGAGATAAGACTTAGGGACCATAAGGTCCTGGGTTCAAATCTCACAAAGGGGGTTTTCTCATAATTATTATGAGTTTCCTCCTGAATTTGTGACTTGGTGGTGGAATATGATCGCGTGACAACATTAGTGGCACGTGATACTCCAGTGTTCCGTGAGTGATTTCAATTTGTTGACCGTTAAAAAAAATTAATAATAAATAATCCAATTAAATATGAGATGAAAGGAGGTGTAGAGTGGTCTATTTTGATACATATAACTTCCAAGTGAAGAGTGAAGACTTTGACCTTTGGAGCGACTAGAACTCTCTCTTGTATTGGTAGGTCATGTGTGTTTATCTATTCTTTGCGTTTTCCCACGCATCTTAACCATTGGGCAATGTTGGCAGGTGATTTTCGTCAATTCATATGTTTTAAGGCTGCCATTGGGGTTGGTGGCCCAATGGTAGAAGCAAAGCTTCTAGGAACACCTAAGAGGAGGTCATGGGTTCAAGTCCTATAAGAAGTAGAAATTTGCCGTTAAAAAAAATATGTTTTAAGGCTATGGGGTGTGAAACTCATCACATTAGTGTCACGTTATTTTTTCCCTTTCCCTCCCCCGAGGGGGAAGCCCTCCACCTCAACTCACCGTTCATGTTCACCGATCCACACCCCAAGGTCTAAGTTAACAATATCTTATTTTCTAGTTATTATGTTTATTTATGAAATAAAAGGGGCAGTTTGGTTGATTAAGTGCTGAATCATTAAGATGGTCTGAATGGTTAAGAGGCTCTGAATGATTAAGAGCTGAATCATTCAGCATCCCTTATTAGCTTAATGGTTCAGCACGTAATCATTCCATTCAGATGCTGAAACAAACAGTCTGAATGCTGAATGATTCAGACCTGAATGGTTAAGAGGATGATTAAGAGGCTACCAAACAGCCCCTAAGTAGTTATTTACATTCGGGAAATTTATTCTAATTAATGATAAGTATGTTATTATCCCTTTAACTTAATCCTCCAATTTTCTTTAAATCATCTATATTATTTATTAAACTTAAATAATGTCGAGATGATATAAATTCAAAAAAATAAATGCCAAATTTCCTTTAAGTTACGATTTAGTCTATTTGCATGGGTATTTCTTTTAGACTTTTGTTTGTGACTTTTTGGTCACTCGTGTCAAATTTGGACTGTTTTGAAAAAAAAAATATTCCAAATAAATCAATAAACGTAACATATTTGGAAAACGACATGCTTTGGTTCCTTGGAAAAACTGTATACATAGAGAATTAGAGATCAAAATTCCAAACTACTAATAAACATGCAAGTTATTAATCTTTTAAGCATGCCATTTAAATTTTAATAAGGTATGAGATAATATACAGCCTAAAAATTAAATGCTATTTTTCATGCCTTTAAACAAAATAGAAAAACTGTACTTTCTTTTTTTGTCTTCTATTATTAGTTCAGAAAAAAGAAATGTGTATGCAATAGAAGACAACAACATAAAAACCGGATATATCTTTTTCATTTAATAATTTATATTATCATGTGTATTTTAAAGTTACACATTCACGTTATGTTGGTAGAATTTGTAGGAATACAAAGACAAAATTTGGAATCATTAAAATCAGATTTGTTTTGTAGTAATTGTTTTTACCCATTTAATGCTATTTAGTCAATCTCATATAAAATTATAAATGCTATCCACAATCATGCAACTTAATCGATATATTAAAAAAAAAACTGTATATATCCTTTCGAAAACCAATTATAAATAAGTTGTAAAAATCCTGCTTAGGCGTTGATTACTCAACGAGTAATCCCCGAGTACAATTCTCGCATACTCAACAAATCATCTATAAGTACTCACAACTTTCAAGTCAACAAAGTTAACACTGCTAACGACTTTGCAACCATGTATAATCATGCTACAAAAGAGATATTTAAAATACCTTTTCTAAATCTCATAAATATACCCAATTATCCACCTTTAAAGTTTAAAAGACTGTTTAAATTCTTTCCTATATAGTTTGTCTGTTACCATTATAACATCAATATTTTTATTACCATTTTCACTCATATAAAAACTATAGCTATAGTAATTCAATGTTTCGAACAAAAAAAAAACAGAACATTAGTTAACCTGTTAGTTGGGTCTCTAAATCGGTTACCAACAAAGGGATAATAATAATAATAATAATAATAATAATAATAATAATAATAATAATAATAAAAAGAAAAAAAACGGTTATGTTAAGTAAGTTCGTAACTTTTTTTTTTGACAACAAACGGCTTTATATATAAATCGTAACTAAATCAGCATCACCGTCGGTTCCTGTTTAACCAACCAAAACAAGGGTGTGACACATGTAAAACATTGAGATTTCCCAAACATGTCGTAATAACCAACGACTGGTATGTTATGTGTAAAGGGTCATATCATATTATCCGTCTATATAAAAACTAAAAACAAAATATTAAATAAATTAAACAATAAATATTTTGTTTGGCTCACCTGTAATACAGTCTTCTTATCCACAGACTCGAAGTCATCCCTTATGTAAAGCAGCGCCCCAGATATCACCCCTACACAATTATAGTGTTACGGGTTAAAGTCTCACAAAATAACCAATAAACGAATTTTAAGAGTAGATTTTAGAGACGCGTGTTTTCTGTTAAATAAGTTGAAAATATAAAGACAAGAGAGTCAGAGAAGGAATAATAACCTGTGTCATAGCCAAAAAGAAGTCCACCAATACCCGCAGAGAAAGCAAGACGAAGAACGTAAGGGTTTCGCCATGCCAACGAAAAACACTCTCTAAAAGCCGACGCATCGGTCGGATGTATTCCGCCTTCCATTGCAACAGTAACCGGTTTACAAGTTGTTATGCACAACGTACAACACTATATTGCGTGAAGTACAACACTGATTGTGTGATGTACAACTCTCGTGAGAGTTTAAGCACAGAGGAGAGCCTATACAAGATAACACGAGTGCTACAAATGGGGAGTACACTGGGTTATTTATAGACGATAAATGCCGAGATACGTGCAAGGACATTTATTATTTATTATATATTTATAATAAATATTAAGACATATTAAGGTAGTTACGATAAAAGAAAAAGGCTAAAAGTCTATAACTTATCTATTCGTGGCTATGTGTGCTCAGATAAAAATCCTTTTTTTTAATGGCAAACTAAACCGTCTCTTCAAGCCTGGGTAGTAGCCAAATTCTCCAAACCGGCCGACCGGGATAGGTCTGGCAGTCGAACCACCCCAGATGTGCGGGAAACCCGTTGAATGGGAAAACCCTTGCCTCCGCTTGGAGTCGAATCCGGGTAAAATCCGTTTAAACTCTTCATTGCGATGTCCATCAATCAATTGAGCTAGGTAGTTAGGACTATGATAAAAATCCATAAATTAATATTTTGATGAACTTGTTATCTTATTCTTATTCATATGTATTATCTGATTCGTTCACATTGAGAATTATATTTACATTTGCAAATCAGATGATATAATACTTAAAAAGAAACAATATAATATTTATACACCAATATTTATTATAAATAATTGTAATTAAGTACCGATTTACATGCAATTTATGATTATAGTTTCTTATCTTATCAAAATAGGGATTATTATATATAGAAATCATACGGGTATGCGATTGATGAGTTAAATGAAAACTCCTAATTTTGTTTGGATATAGCATTATCCATTTATTTTATACATTTTATTTCAACGATTAGAGTTGATGATAATGACTTGCCTAGTCACCTTTACTCATCGTCGATTTAAATCGAGTTTTTAGCCTAGATTTTGTATTTACGGTTAATTTGAATTGTAAGATTAGAGCGTGGGGAGTGTGTGTGTTTGTGGGGGAGGAGGGGAGGGGTGAAAACACTTTCACCCCACCTACACTGCCCCACCATGGCGTGAAAACAGGTGTTGCCCTAAGGGCGGGCGAAAAACCGCCGGGGGGGGGGGGGGGGGCTTGACATTGAGGTGGTGGTTTGTGATTGGCCATTTAAAAAAAAAAAAAGTATAACACACAAATCATAATAGTAATATTATTCCCTTCATCCCCCCCACTCCCACCCTTTCACTCCCCACAATTTTCACCCTTGAAAAATGGACCCTCGATAACATTCCAACGTTTGAAAGCAAGTGGCGTTTGGCAAATGTGACAACCCTCACGGTTGCCATGCCGTGAGGGTGGGGGGGGGGGGGTTCTGCGTGGCCTCACGACCGATCACGGGCCTCTCACGCCCTCCATACTATGTGGCCTAAAGGGTTTGATATTGAAATATTGTGTGTCAACATTGAATTCAATAGTGTTCAAAGTGTGTAGTTGCACACGACCTAGGAATTGGTAAAACGCAAAATTATGTATTTGTGGATTAAAACTCGTTACAATGACGAATCAAACTTAGGAAGGTAGATGCACCATTGTAACGGATTGGACGTATCATCATATGTTGGTCAATTATAATAGTGAATCAATTCTAATAACTTGGATGCCCCGTTATAATTAGTGTAACATAATATTGTGTACATTGAGTAATTGTTGGTCATCCACTCTTGCTAAGACCATGTGTAGTGGAGGGGGTTAAATATAACGCCCATTATTTTGATTGGTCCACGTGGCAGCTGAATCAGCATGGGGCTTGAAGTGAAAATGGGGTGTAGTGGGGAAAAAAATTTGGGGCGCAATTAAAAAAAAAAAGGAAAAGAAAACTCACGTGTCGCGTTTGGATTGGATTAGTCACAATGGTTCGAGCGTTATTAAAATGGCGCCTGGCCGGTTTTTTCACGCATAGCGCCCCCGTAGCGGTGTGGGGGTGCTATTTTTTGTCTCTCACGCCATATAGCGCCTCGACTACACACTCTCTAATCCTATATAGATTTTTGACGTACTACTGAGTTTGAAACACTGTTAAAAATGTTTACATCAAGATATATTAAACCATGCACAAACCTACAAAGTTGGATCTTCTTCACCTTGATCCCATCAGGCTTCGACCCGTTGGTTATACCTTATATTTTGACACGTTGTAGTCAATAGTTTATTATACGCTTTTTAGAATATGCGTTAGATCATTATGTCTTTTATGTATCATTGTGTCTTTTACTTATTTTTATCATTGTGTTATTTTTTCAATTCATTGCTTCTTTAGCATTGTATTATATTTTGTGGCTTATTGTGTCAAATTTCATGAATTATTGTGTTTTTTGTATCCTTCTCACCCTTCTCATTTTTATTACACTATGTAGAATAGCTTGACCCTAAGTACATCATAAATATTTGTGATGAAAAGTCTATGTGCGGAATTGATTTTTTTACATGTTATTTGAGTTTCTATAAAAAGTATATTGTTCGACATCAAATCAATCTATACACTTACAATCGATGACAAAATAAAAAAAAAGTAGAAAAATAAAAACATATCTTTACAATGCTTCCCTCTCTCTACATAAGATTCTTGTAACAAGATTTGTTTTTTTCTTTATAGAAAACGTCGGAAAGATTATTGGCACTTGAATGCTAAAAATGTAACATTTGTTAGTATTGTGTAAATCCGTAAAAAACAAAAATTAGGTATGGATTATGAGGTCAAGTTATCCTATATAGTGTAACAAAAATAAGAAGGTGAGAAAAATACAAAAAAAAAAAAAATAGATCACGAAATATGACACAATGAACCGAAAAATATAACACAATGTTGAAGAAAAACAACATAATAAATCGCAAAAATGACACAATGATGAAAACAAGAAGACACAATGTTACATAAACAACACAATGGTATAACGTAAATTCTAAAAATTATAAGCTAAAAATCTAAAAAAAAACGAAATCCTAAAAATTAAGTTTTTAGGATTCGATGAGACGGTATCAATGCCGCTTGAATGCGTTCAATCAGAGTCCGTTTGACACCCTTACTAAGACTAGGGCTGTCAATTTCAGACACGAGCACGAATACCCGACACGAACCTACACGATTTTAATAGGTACAGGTATGACCTTAACAGGTTTCGTGTCCTAAACAGGTACACACGAAATATACCTGTTAATTTTTGTGTCTAAACAGGTTAAATACTTGTTTACCTGTTTAGTACCCGTTAAGACATGTTAAAGATTTTTTTTAAATAATATGGGGGTGGAGTATTGGAGTTATACGTTTTTATAGGTGAAATTCTACCTTTATAATGCTTGATGGTACCCATTTAACATGTCGGATTTGGAAAACATGTTCGTATATTATCATATTAACCAGGTATAAACAGGTATTAACGTGTCTTATCGTGTTAACTTGGTATAAACAGGTATTATCGTGTCTGGTCGTGTAAACCATGTATAAAAAGGTTCGTGTTCAGGTTTCGAAAAAAGCACACGATAGGTTATCATGTCGTGTTTGGTTATACATGTTTCGTGTTCATGTATTAACAGGTTCGTGTCTTAACAGGTCAGGTATACACGACTTGCCAACCCTAACTACGACTTGTATTTTTCTTATTTGATGTAAACCTGGATCATGAAACTAAAAAGAAGTTACACACCTATTCTCCACCTTAATTTTGTTGACTTTTGGTTTTTATTTTCAGCTGAAACGAAATATACACTAGTAATTTAATTATTAAATAAATAGTCCAAAATAACTTTATATAGTTTTTTCATACAATATATTTGAAGAAAAAACGAGTATAACGGGTGTATAATGTGGGGTGGCTATTCGAGTTAGCTACATGATATAATACTTTGCTTACATTGAGACTAGATTCGTGGCCCGTAAGACAAAGAGAGAGTGAGAGTGTGGTAAGCAAGCACACAAGATATATGTGGTTCGGTCTCGTTGACCTACCTCCCCTGTAAAAGTATGATCTTTATTACTCGAACGATTAGGCCAAGAGGGGTGCTTGAAGAAAGATTTTATTCTTTCACTGATTTTAACCAATCCTGCTTTGCCACATTACTTCACTGATTTACCTCATAGAAACACGTTTTTGGAGGCAGCACTCCACTGATTCTTTTTATTTATTTTCATTTAAATACCCAAACTTTTTTTTTACATTTTTACACGGTTTTAAAACTTAATACTTACTATTACAACCGTCCCACCAAACGGTCAAAGAAATTTAATTGTAAATCTTGAAAACCGTCGAATGAATTGAACTAAACTCACCTAAACAATCAGTGAATTTATTTCAACAGTACCACCGTCGTTGTATATAAATTGATCAAACCGTGGGGTTAAAAGCCACACTTTACCACAGTTTAAAAAACCAAATACACAAAAAATGAACCCGTGGACCAACGAGGAAGAGATGGCCCTTGTGGTTTGCCACAAGGATGCCTCAAATGACCCGGAGATTCAACAACTCCCTAGGGAAGAAGAGTCTCCCTTCCCCCCGGAGGGGTTTTGGGCTCGGGTCGAACACGTTGGCACCAACACCACCAAGACATCCAGCTCAAGTGGGCCGACCTCAACATCAAGTGTGAGAGGTGGACCACCCTATACGAACAAACGGTGAGGGACGACCCAGAGCTTGATGAGGAGTTGGCTATCGGCTTCACTAGCTATGAGTATGAGGCACGATACGACAACGATTTCAACAATGTCGAAGCATGGCGATTGTTGCGCCAACATTATGTTTTTTTCTTTGTTTTAATGTATATTTTTTATGTTTAATTTTATGATGTTTAATATTTATGTTTTAATGAAATGTTTTTATTTATGTTTTTTTATTTAATTAAACGGTAAAAATAAAACAAACGTTACAAATAAAAAAAAAAACTAAAACACACGGGGGGGGGGGGGGGGGGGGTAAACTAAAAAATTTGCATTTTAAAACAACACTAAACAACTGGTACCAGCCCGTTAGATAGAACCAGCAAAACGGTCGACAAGACCACTACCAACGTGGGTGGCAGCGGTGTAACCATGCTGGTAGTTGGTACGCCCCGTCCCCCTTACAAGTATAAAGAAAGAGATACAAGTGTAAGTGTTTGAATGGTGTATTGATTGACCTCTACAAAGGAGGTGAAGTCTCCTTTTTATAGAGGATGTCTATGCCAGGTGCTGTGGCCCATAGCAGGAGCGACGGGCCTGGGCCCAGGGCTGGGCCTGTCTTCAAAAAGCCCATCCAGTTGGGTTTGGACCAAAGGTTTTGCATAAAACAAACCAGGTAGAAATGGCGCCCTGCCATTGGTCCACGTGGCGCACTGTGATTGGCTGTCAGGGGCGGCACCCTGAGACCGGTACACGTGGCGCGTTGTGGTTAACTGTAGTGACCTTTTTTTCTTTATGCGGCAAGGTGTTGTCAGGCGGCTTAGCTTGCTCTGGAAGATTAACTGAAGTGACTCCTGGCACCTAGGAACCTGTGGAGCAAGTGGGGCTTAGGGGAGTTGCATCCTTTCTCCTGGAGCGCTGGACTGGCGCAGTAGGCCTGAGGTGCAGGTTGCTGTTATCTTTCGCGGGAGACCATCGCCAGGACTGGCGCATGGTGTGACGCGGGTGGATTGCACTCCACATGTGATGTACATGACGTCTGGCCTCTGCCAAGGGCCAATGCTCCGCAGAGGAGTGTTGTGCTCTGTTAGTTAACCATTTCGAATGGTAAGTTCTCCACGGGTGTATTATAATGACGACGTTGTGGGGGTAGGGTGCGTCTGCGCGCCAGGATTGGTACCCTACCCCTTCAATATTAAAAGGACATTTTAATTATGTGTTTAATGTATTAATAGAGTTATATTACAAAAGAGCACCCCAATGAGGTAGTGGTGGAGTGGCTGTGGAAAGACTTGGTGTTCGTTGTGACAAAGGTTCGATTCACGCTCTCCTCATTATTTTCTACGATATTCGGGCAATGATGATGACAAATGCACCGAGGAGGGTTCGATCCTGAGCCGCACCCCGATTTTTACCCGACTGTTACTCTAGCGAGGAAACTCGTGTGGATGCAGTACGGTTTCTGGAGGAAAGTCGTAACCAAGTTTGATACACCCGCGTGGGCCCGGTTAAGACAACGTAGTCTGGGGCAAACATTGGCTAGGGCTGTCGATTAGGCAGTGTGACATTATGTCACTCATATGAAAGTCACCGTTGAAAAAAATATATATTACAAATGTGAACCAAACGTCAAAATTCATGGTTTAAAGGATAAGGGTTGTTTGATAGTCTCTTAATAACCATTCAGAGACTACGAAACAACCCCTCAATTTCAAGTGTGAGCAGGGAAGGATCCAAATTTGTTGGGAGGGGGGATGAATATAGAGGGTGAAAACGATTTTAGTAAGAATAACTAAAAAAGTTTAGAGTATAGGGGTTTCCCTTAGGTTCGCCTCATAGGTTGAAACCAGCTTAGGTATACTGTCGTCATCATAGCAGGTAAGGTGTGAGAGTAGTAGTTTCGGCTGGGCAAACCCAATGTGTTTCCAAGTTTTGTGATCACTGAGAACAGTCATTTAATGGTTAGGATGACTGTTTGGGTTAAAAAAATAATTTTAAAATTAAATAACACATATATACAACCCCTTCTGAACAATTTTGCACCACTCAAATTTACAAAACAATCACACACAAAAAATACCACAACTCTCATTCATTTCAATTGCAATAACATCGGGTTGGACCATAGAAGAAGAAATAATGGTGGTGTGAGTTTGGCTAAGTCTCGCACCGAACAAGAACCGTAGATTGCGTGCGCTTTGGGACGCAATTCTTGCTTGATTATGTGAAAATGTGTGTCAAACCAACCGGAGGTTTATTAGCTACATCAATTGTTTTGCATAATTCAAATGGACAACAACAAAAAATGAGTCACTCTTCATCAAGAACACAAGCGAGGAGGTGACGAAAATAATTATGTATGTAAGAGAATAATTATAGCCAGAGATGGATGAGAAGGGTTGGGAGAAAGGTCGCTGTCAAGAATATACCCGTTGTCCCATCTGCCCTCGGTGTGCGTGTCCTCAGAGGTGGGTGCACGTCCCGCAGCTTGATTGGCCACACGTTGCTCTCAAGGTGCAACATTTGTCTTGACAGTGCCGACCGTTTGTGAAACTTAAGG
The DNA here is from genome assembly GCA_032199755.1 of Ambrosia artemisiifolia. NCBI lineage: Eukaryota > Viridiplantae > Streptophyta > Magnoliopsida > Asterales > Asteraceae > Ambrosia > Ambrosia artemisiifolia. The sequence goes on from CM063513.1 coordinate 11,961,970, forward strand.
ATGACGTGGATCTGCGGCGTCTCATTGGCTGGATGACGCTATCAGACGTACCTCTTATCCCCCCTATCCTAATTCGTTAGTGGGAGGGGCACCTGATACGATGGTAAGTGACCCATGACTGGCCACACGTCGCCATCATTGTACCTCCTGTTTCCTTCACGTGACACATTTTAGTGGAGTAGCAACTGGTAGAATATCTATGCATGTGTGACTGGTTAAACGTCATTGTCCGTTGTACTAGCATATATGTTTCCCCTCACGGGTTGTCTGTCCGCGAGGCACTTAAGAGATACATGCATAGCTGGAGTTGTTTTGGTTGCCTGCTGACTTGGATGTGGGCTCAGTCCTGCCCTTGAGGGTCCAAGCTTGTATTTATGCTGTATCGGATGTCGTCTTATTCCAGCCCATAAGGGGGTTCGGGCCTGTATTTCATCGTCCCTTACCAGATGGGTAAATGACCTATACCCAACGAGCATTGGGTCGGGTAAGAGACACAATTTTAAGTACGACTAAACAATGGTAAATCTAATAGAAAAGTTCAACGGTAGCCCAAAAACTTTTTTAGGCCATAGGGTACGTATCCTAATATTTGCTAAGATGAATTCTGATATATAAAACGGAAAAGAACTTTTTTACATTAATTTTGCACTCTAACTACAAAGTTGACGGATATCCCGAATTACCTCTAACCTCTACATACATCCATCCACCCCTGCGACTAGGTTTGGGTATAACATTACGAATACTGGTCCCAAACGTTGCTATCCCTTTTCTATTGAGCTTTTGCATTCTCCTTTATCAAAAAGGGAAAAGAAAAGATGATATAAGATTCAAAGTTAAGAGAATAAAATAAAAAATTATTGGATTTTACACCTCATAAATACTGATAATAATTAATAACATTTATTTTGCACTACAAGGTTTCCTACTTTCCTTGTTTCTTTTAAAAGCTATAACCAAACCCTCTGTGACGTAGACTTTCATCCCGAGCAAGGTATGTTTTGTCGACTCCAAAATGGTAAACCAAATTGTGGGAACTGTTGATATTATTGAATCTGGAATCTTTAACACGTCATTTTTGGCCATCGAATATTTATGTTCTTTTACTTTATAAACGCAATTTTAAATTCATTGAATTTCATTACCAAATACACTAGAGACCGTAATTCTAAGAAGAAACATTAATTGGTTGTTTGTTATGCTAAAAATTATATATCATATATACTGAGTAAATTATACTTTATCTATTATTTCTCAGTTTACTTAACAACGTTAATTAACAAATATATATTATATAATTCTAGCTAATATGCTAAAATCTTATAAATGGTCTATTAATATTTTTATTCCGTCCTTTAAATATTTAAATGACGTGTTAATAACATTTCGTAGAACAGGTAACGGGCGCATGTGAAGATGAACAACGAGCATGCATGATTTTTTTGACTCTTAATGAGTTAAAGATAGATAACTTATACATTTTTTCCACTAGAACTTTACGTTGTTGACATGAATGTGCTGCATCAAATTAGAAAGCTTTCGTATAGGTGAATTTGGCTGGTTATTTGGCTCAAGCGAATATATCTTCAGACATTGCAAAGCATTGCAATTTGCAATTAGTGATTATGGGAAGGTTCACAACATCGTTCTTGTTAGAACTCTTATAGTGAATAGGAAGATTAAACTGATGAAATAAACAAACAAGAACTGTAAAAGAGGTTAATCAAACGTGAATCGGACTATTGTGTTTGACATAATTCCCTAAAAAAGATTCGCGGTCTGTTCCTAGGGTACACCGGTTCTTAACATTGGTGGTGCACTGCCGGACTTGCACAATTGCCTTAAATAATCAGAAACTTGGCTATTGCTTTACCAATTGCCATTATCGTGTATGTGAGTATTTCGGTGTGTATTCTGTGCAGAACACTACCTGTGTTCTTATAGAATTCGAAAAAAAATGAGTTTCAAACTGCATAATAATCTCTATTAAAATCGATCGATGGCAATTAAACTCGCTTAACTGTAGCTGAAGACAAGGCTTGAGAGACTCGAAACTGAAGGAAGTTTATGGAAGCTTGTTCTAGACACAAAAATAAAACTAAAACGGGTAGCAAAACTCAGCGTCACAAGGACCCGGATTTCTGGAACGGCATTCATGTCCGCATGTCGTGCGGGCGTCGCGTTGGTTTAGAAATTTTTCTTGAACATAACCCGTTTTTGCACCCCACCCTTCGCGCGCGGGTAGGCGCCCAAATATAACGTAGCTTAATATTTTATTTATTCAAATTTGGTTTCTACTTACAAACTCATCCAAGTTTTCATTCCCAACCAATGTGGGAGAAGAAAAAGTCACATTTAGATAATACTAATTAGCAACTGATTAACGCATTATGAGTTGTACACTGTGCATCCCAGGTTGTATGGTGTGTAGCTATTATATTGTGCTTCTTTCTTTGCCACGTTTTTTTTGTCAATTTACACGTGTCCCTCCTCCCTCATATTTGATGACTTTCATCAGAGACTAGAGAGAGAGTCTCTTCACTTTCATTGTCTTCCACCGTCACTGTCAACATCACCGCCACCGTCCTCCGTCGCCTTTGTGTGTGGCAGCTGATTGTTCTTCTACTTATAAGCATCACTTGCCACTGATGTTTCACGTGTGCCCACCTTACCTTCTTATTCATTGGGAAGACCTTCATTCTGTCGTTTTCGTCCTCTCTGTCGATTCTCTGCTGCATCTTCTAAGGTTCGTCAATATCGATTTTAGTTTTCAAGTGTTCATGTTTCTAATTTCTTTTTTTTTTATGTTTCGTATTGTTCCTCTATTGCTTGCATTGTCTTTAATTTCTTGATTTGTGGGTTTCGAAATAGTGATTTGTTGCGTATACATACCTTTTCTTTCATTTGCATGTGGTCTGTGTTGTTGAAAATGCGTATCTTTACATGGAAAATAGGTGGGTACGCTTTTGTTTTGGTTGAGGAAAAATTGGGTCGAAGAGTATGATTGAAATGCTTTCACCAAAGTATCATATTTTTATGAAATCTTGACCCACGGGTGTCTTTCTTATATCAACTTTTGTGGAGGAACCTCGATTTTTAGTACTATTAACATTGATCAAAGGACCGCTTACAAGATGTTTGATATAATGGCTCATAGAGATGATTTCGGAATAGACGAAAACACCTGTAATTGATGATATTCAATGAATGTGCAGACGAATGGTTATTGCTCTTCAATTATTCCTTTCAAATGAAGCAAACACTTTGCGTCTGGGGTAAACTCTCTTTGCTACTTATATAAGTTGTTGCAATGTGTTTGGATATCTAACTATAAAGTTATTATTGTGATACTTGGTTATAACCTATGACAGAAACAGATTATGTAAATGCCATTGTTATACTTATGGTTTCTTATTGGAACAACACAAATTTAGCTTTGGATGCCATAAACTTTGGTGAGTTTGTTTGGTTTTGTTGTCTTTGATTGTAGGATAGTCATGGAATTGAAGTTCAAACTGCTTAAGATTCTTTAAATGGGTTGCTTGAAAATAGCAAAGTTGTCTTTAATCATTCTGAAATCTGATGTTGTTTTTCTTTTGATCAAGGTTGTTCAAGAATGTTGAATATGAAATTACTTAACTATCCCTAGCTTTATGCACTAGATGTTTGATTATAATTCTCCAAAGTCAAATCAAGAATGCCTATTTTTGTTATTTTTTCCAGCTCCACCTATGAAAGGGTTTGCGGAATGCGGAACATTGTATTAAACTAAACCCTTGGATTGCGCCTTTGAGTTTGTGTTGATAGCTAGCATGAGGATGTAGCTTAAAGCATTAAGTTCGGACACCACAATCTGCATGATTCCAGGGGCCCATTGTCTATAACATGATGTGGCAAGTATGAATCTTTCTCTATATGCTTTTAAATTATTATGACCTGATTCGTTTTGTGCTTTATGTAATTAGTTTTAGGGATAGGGATAAAGTGTACATACCTTCCAGGTATTTTAAAGGTTATTAAAGCCATTCATATATCAAAGCGGATTTACAAGCCAACTAGGGATATATTTTGTCTTAGTTTAAGTCAAATTTGGGCTAGAAAAATCCACACCTTTAAGGCTTCGCCACACCCGGAGTTGCAAGTGACAAACAGTAATGTTCATATGTTAATTTTGGTTTGTTATGTTTACTATAACATTTTCTTTTGACATTTTGATATTATAAGAAGATTTTGTCCAACAAACATGTATTACACCTGAATGTAGCGTGATAAGAGAAAGGGGCACAAGGAAGGAATGTTCGAAAGCTTTTCTTACTAATGTTACATTGTTGTTGTTGAGTGCTAGGTTAAATTGCATGTATATTGACTACTAGCAGATCAAATTGCCGATTATGATTTGTTGGCATATGTGTACGTGTACAAAAACCCACCAGATCAGTTTTAACCCTCTAAAATTTTCTTATTAATAAATGTTTAAAGTTTTGGGATATGGCAATACTGGTACAATGATGGTTTCAACTTAACAATATCGGCACTAATATTTTTTAAGGAAACGAATTGATGCTGACAGAGTTCACGTCACGTGGTGAATTTGCGTTTTGTGAAACACACGGTTCCATCCGCCGCGCGCCGCCGCAACGCGCGGCGGGTAAAATACTAGTTCACATATAAACACCAACAGTTCTCACTTTGAGGTTTCGATTGCGTCTAATCACTAAACATATGGTTGTCCACACTTCGTTCTACATATATTCATAATTTTTAACATAATTTGTTAATATAAAAAAACAATATATATTCTTTATTTTCAGCCTGCTCAAGATTTAGATCTGACTTTTTCTTTAAAAAAACGTTTTGACACCATTATATGATGTGGTAACCATATGAAAAAACGAGTTTGACTTATCTAGTTTAACTCAATTGCAGTTTGATCAATATGTAATCGAATTTATAATATACAATTAGAACGTATTTATAGAGAGCATTACACAAATTGTCCTATAGTTATTAGTCAAATTCATCCTATACTTGTATAAATTTTTCGCTCATTATATCTTTTCTTTTATACATTTGTTACACTCTCTATCATTTAGACTAACTTCTGTTAAGAAACTGAGTTAACTCGCACATGTGCCCCTCACGTGAGAGGCAAATGTGTCACAAAACGAAACAATTACCAACTTATATAATTTTTTCAAGTAGTAAAAGTAAGGATATCTGCTACATTTTTTTTATTTAAGTGTTGAAGTGAAAATTTTAGATTAATTGTTTGTAGAGTTTTTACCCTTCATCTTCCTAACTGTGTTTTTTTATTTAGGTGTGCTTAGAGTGTGTGTAGTGGGGCGTGATTTTGGGCGCTAAATCCTTTTTGGCGCCCTCAACACCGTTTCCTGATTCTTTTTAACGAGCTGGTAACCGTTTATAATTTAATTTTAAATTAGTAAAATTCAATATTTTTATTGTAACCGTTCTCAAACCACATTTTGGTTATTTTTTTTATTTAAATCGTGTGTTTTAAACATAAATGAAAACAAAATTAAATTAAAAACATAAAAGAAACATAAAAACATAATTTATTAATATTAAACATAAACAAAAATACATCAAAACATAAAAAATAAAGCTTAGAGTTGACGCATGAGTTGTCAGGTCTGGAGATGCTCAAAGTTGCCGCGGTAACGACCCGCATAGTTCACCTGGATCAACTCCACAGCCAACTCCGGCATAATGCCCGGGTGCCGGCTCATCGTGCGCTAGTAGGTGGTCCACCGGTCACATTTGTTGTTTAGATCGGTCCAATTTCTTTGTAGGCTCTCAATTATGCGATCGCTTTGGCCGATTTGTTGTTTGAAGTCAGCCACGACACGGTCCGAGAAGCCTGTTTCCCTAGCTCCTGAGCCCCTACGGGGTTGGCGTTGCAAGGATGGTTTGTTTTGTGCGTCTTTAACGCACACAACCAGAGCCATTTCTTCATTTTCGGTCCAGCGAGTCATTTTGAAGGTGTGGGTGTTGTTGATGTTGAAGTGTGTTTTCACCACCGTGGTATGGTGTTTGTATACAAAAAAATCTCAACCGAATTGCATGTGAAATTCAATATTTCTGACAGTTAGATGAAACCGATTTTAATGCACATAATTATTTTTGACCGTGTTGGTAGGACGGTTTATGAAAAATCTGATTGTTTGGTGGTAAAACCGTGTGAATTTAAAAAAAACAAATATTAGATTTGAATTTAAATAAAAATAAATAAAAGAATCAGTGGAGTGTTGCCTCTAAAAAAGTGTTTCAGTAAAGTGATGTGGCAGTACAGGATTAGTTAAAATCAGTGAAAGGAAAAATTAATCCTAAAAACACCCCTTCCCTCTAAGAATACTACTTCCCGCACAAGAAACAGTTAATTATTTATGGGTTTAGATAATAGAAAGAATAAAACATGTCCCTCAATTTAAAAGTTTTCAAAAAGTATATGTAAATGAGACATCCCATAATTGTCACTAAAAAATCAATATACACAAGGAAAGAAAAGTAAATTTTCAAAGTTAGGGCTTCTAATTTTCCTGTTGATTTATGTTGAATGTGTGTTAATCTTTATGGAAGCATTCGATATTTAGAAAGTTGTGTTTGTTGCTACAATGTCACAAATGCATTGATTCCTATATATCAACGTAACTTAAAATAATCAACTTGTAGTTTGTTAGCACAAACGTGGTGGAAGTTATAAACTTATAGTATATGATAAAAAATGACAGCCTTTCTGTTATTTTATTCCCAAATATAAGAATAGTTTGGCGGGGGTCTCTTTAATTGTGTCAGTACTACATATATCAAACAAATAAATGCATTACTTGGTCTTCTGTCGAAGTCTTGCTTTCCTCAAGTTTTTTTGTGTTCAATGGCTATAATTTTAATAATTCACACACCCAGAAAGAGATACCTAACGTATTACGAAAGGATGGGCAGTGTAGAGTTCGGTACCTCCTTAGATACCTGGTAGTCAAGCGGCTAAACTGCTCGGCATCGGTTGGGTAAGGTTGGTTGGGTAGGGGGGATGGTTTGTGGAAACGGAGGATTGAGGGTGGGTTTGAATGCGCGAAGGTCAAATATATTGACAGTTGAAATTAAAAAAAAAACATTTTCGAACTAATATAGAATAATATTTTCGAACTTAACTACAACCACAAATAGAGTAATTGGATTTACTATTGGGCATCCTCATTAAGAAGAAACAACGTCGTGTCATGTGTTTTGTTTTGTTTTGGCTTTCTTGTAGTAATGCTATCGAGATCAACCGGATGAGGGATTTGTGGATGAAGAGGATCTTAACATATTATTGTCATCTCAACTTCTATTTATATGCTATTGTGGCCACTAATTAAAATACATGAACAACTAATAGTTGTGTCTTGTCAAGTTATCATACTTGCTTATAGCATATTTAACTTTTTTTTTTCGTGACACCTCACTCTCATATTAACCAATATTATATGTTTTGTTATATATGACTTCACAACTTGGTTGCTCTACAGCCAATATTGTATTTGTATCTTGTCAAGTTATAATACTTGATTAAATAACATATTTAATTTCTTTTCCTGACATTTGATTCTCATATCAATCAATAGTTTATGTTTTGCTCTAAATGACTTTACTACCTAGAGCTTATGACTAATTTGTTTCTAGGTGTGAAAACTTCCCAACATATCAATTGTTCTTAAATACTTTCCTTTAAGCATGCTTAACAAATAAGTGTTCCTCTCATCCACAACCGCGACACCTATAACTTTTTGAAGATATTTAACGTCTAGTATTTCTTTTGGCCTTGTATCCTTTTATGGACTCGTCATCGCTGATGAGATTTTCCCCATCGTTCTAATAAGAAGAGAGGTCATTTGATATTGTTTGTAATATGACACGTGATATCAACGAATATTGTTCTCATTTGTCATGTACGTCTTTGCAATCAGGACTTACGAATTTCTTTGTTGGCATAACAATACTTTGGGATGAACTAACGCTATGTTCGTGAGTTTCATTTAAGGAAGAAAGTGAAAGAAGTGGAAGGAAAATCATGCATTAAAACTTTCCTAAGTGGAAGGAAGGGAAAGGAAAGGAAAACAAACAAAAAGTTTATCATTTACTTTTTTAACCTTATACTTAATCTATTACTCCGTATAATACACAGCAAGGAAAGAAAAATTAAACATTTTTCTTTCTCTTTCTTTCAACTCAGGAATACATAAAAAATTTACTTTCTTTTCCTTTCCTTTAAACTCGAAAACACAAAATGAAGTCATATCTTTCCCTTTTCCTCCATTTCTTTTCTTTCCTAAATTCAATTATTCATTAGTAAACTCGGGAACTCAACGCTTAAGTGTGTAGGTATCATTTATTTCACATTACCTTATCACAAAGTAATGGTTCTTACGTAAAGGAACAATATGGTAATTGTTCAAGCTGTTACACCCCGAACCCGATTTTATATGCTTCCATTCAAATGATTCTTTTATTGAAAAAATTCAATAGCTCTCCACTTAAAATTTGTTCCAAATTTATTATTGCGGTAACATTTATATGATAAGGACGTCGTTTTGAGATATCTTTATTACAAGCCAATCGGTTTTTTTTTCTGGAACGGTTTGATATCATTCTCGAATGCCAAACTAACAATGAGTGTGTGTATATACGTGAGCTATGAAGATGCATGTCATTAAACCTGAATACGCCTCCACAAAAAAAATAACTTTATTACCTTAGAATCTATATAAAATATAAAATATTGTTGAGTCAAATATAAATCATATTCACCATTATAGATATCGGCACTACAACTATACTCATTAAAGAATTATTACCACTAAAATATTCACTTGCACTTTACAATCTTTCATTGTAGCATGTTGATTTATATATTGTTATTTGGAAAAATTACAGAAAGAGAGAATTACACAGATTGTCTTTTAGTTATACCTAAAATTGCATCCTATGTCCTTTTTTTCGAATTTTTGACTCCTTATGTCCTTTGTTTTATACAGTTGTTACATCCTATGTCCTTTAAGCCAAACCAAGTTAGAAAACTCGGTTAAGTAGCTCACGTGCCCCTCACGTGAGGGGCAAATCTGTCAATTCACCCTCGTATAAAGGACATAGGGTGTAACAAGTGTAACTAAAGGACATAGGATGCAATTTCATGTATAACTAAAGGACAATCTGTGTAATTCTCTCTAAATCTGCTATTAAATTCAGCACCAAACACCCTTGGTGCAGTCTTATACCCGGTACCAAACACCCGAGTTCCGGTTGTTATCACCATTGCCAAACACCCTCTAATTATTTTCAACTATAAAAACCCTCCCTTCTTATCTCTCTCTTATCTCTCTGCACTCACATATAAATCATTCACACGCTTCTTCCTGATCACCATCACCGGCCGCTACCTCCACCTCCGTCGCCACCGTCGCCGCCTCCTCTCCGGTAAATAACGCCACCCTCCTCCTCGTTAATCAGTCACCATCATCTTCTTCTGTTTCTGTTTGGAATCCCTAGAACCCACCATAACCCGATAATAACCCATCATAATCCAACCTGAAAACCTGTTCGAGTGAATATCATAAGGAACCATCCTTGAACCCATATACCGTAACCCTTTACCTCCTGTTACGAACCACCAAACCACCACCATGTTTCTTTCTTTGTTTCTGTTAAAGGAAACTGGACAGTCACCGGCTATGGTGACTGTCATCGGGTATTGGTAATGCCGGTTAATCTCTATAGTCAAGCCGAGTCCTGTTCCGATAATAACCCACACATCCATAACGATGCGTGATATGTGTGTGTTGATTCTGTTGTAAACAGAAGATAAGGGTGAGTCGGATGAGATCATGACCGGAGCTTCGACTGTTTTCCGTTCACCTCTGATCCATACTCCGATAGGACTCCGGTCATATCACGGGTTTATACCTTTTTATTGGTCGATATATTTATTATTATTATTATTATTATTAGAGAGAATTACACAGATTGTCCTTTAGTTACACTTGTTACACCCCATGTCCTTTATACGAGGGTGAATTGACAGATTTGCCCCTCACGTGAGGGGCACGTGAGCTACTTAACCGAGTTTTCTAACTTGGTTTGGCTTAAAGGAGATAGGATGTAACAACTGTATAAAACAAAGGACATAAGGAGTCAAAAATTCGAAAAAAGGACATAGGATGCAATTTTAGGTATAACTAAATGACAATCTATGTAATTCTCTCTTACAGAAATTATCATTTATGTTTTTATCGTTTTTCAGTAGTAATCCTTTAACTTTAAAATTGATGAGAATTGCCTTTTATGTTGTAAAATCTTGCAACTCTTGTCATTTAGGCCTAACCTGGTTAGTTTTTTTTTTGTTACGTTATGTCACGTGCACCCCATGTGAGGGCAAAACTGTCATTTTACTTGACTTTACATCTTCCTTTGCTTTTAAACCCTCAACCTCCTTGTTCACTCTCTTCTTCCACCCACCATCGCCTGCCACCACCACCTGGTTCCTTGACCTCTTGACCAGATTCATCTCCCTGCTCAATCCAACCCTTCATGTCTTGACAAGTGACCACCCACTACCACATCAGCCTTCTATTACCACCAATTCACCGTAATAAAATCAGCTTCACTAATCCTAGACTACTGTAACTAGTCACTAATGGTGGGAGGATAAAGTGTATAATCGAAAAACATATATGGGTTAATTAGACCTTACCCAAAGTTACAGGAGTGTGAACCTTGTCGGTTGCAAACCAAATCCCCAGGTCCATCGGTATCAAACCAAACTCCCGTCTTCCGATTAGTGAGTTTAGGTGTGGTATGTGCCGAAAAACGATAGCGTCGTCGTGGCTCCGCCGTGCGCCGCCGTATCTGGTGGTGGTGGGATCCCACCTATTTCTCCCTTCTCTCCCTCGATATCTTCTCTCTCTCTCTCTAGAATACTAGGTGTGTGTGTGTATAATGATAATTTTGTGAGTGGTTTGTGGGTTTTAAAGGGCAAGTCTTGAATGGTTTTTAACTAGACCATTAACCTATTTAATGGTTTTAAGACCAGGAGGAATATGTAAATGGTGGTGGTGCAGACTTAGGTGTTAGAGAGAGCTAGAGAGAGAAATAGTTAGAGAGAGAATGGTTTATAATATATATATATATATATATATATATATATTTTAATTTTAGATAATTATTTTTGTTTTATTTATTAAATGTATTTTAAATAAATTAGTAGAAATACCAAGTTGTCCTCACATGGGGCGCACGTGACATAACCTAACAAAAAAAAACTAACTAGGTTAAGCCTATAGGACGAGAGTTGCAAGATTTTACAACATAAAGGACGATTCTCATCAATTTTGAAATTAAAGAACACGCACTGAAAAACGATGTAAACATAAAGGACGATTTCTGTAATTTTCCTTTATTACTTTTAAGATTAAATATGTCACGTTTAGTAAATATATATAATAAATAGAAAAATAACCAAATTTGTGTAAGCTATAATTCCCACATTGACCAATAACTTTTTTTACATCGTTTCCATTATATTATGTACTTTCATCATGTGTTCCTTTTAACATGTGACTTAATAATTATTAGATTAAAGAAAAGGTATTTAGAAAATCATACATTTCTTTTTTTTTTTTGAACGGCAAATTTCTACTCCTTGTGAGACTTGAACCCATGACCTCCCCCTTAGGTGTTCCTAGAAGCTTTGCTTCTACCATTGGGCCACCAACCCCAATGGCAAAAAATCATACATTTCTAACTAGGAAGCACACACTCTGCCTCACTGCAAAACCTTTTTTACTAATATCCCCACTTTGGAATGGATATTTTATGATTGAACTACTAAGACTTGTTGTAATAAAATCGTAGATAATAATCAATGTTTTAAAAACCGGTTTTTTAGTCATACTGGATTTGACTTTAAAATGGTTTAACCGGTTAAACCGGGTTGTACCGGGTGGTTGAACCAGGTAATGTAGTTAACCTTATAATTCTATAAGTTATGGACCATAACTTACAACATAATCTTATTGACAAGTTACATACTCCCATGCTTTGTCTAATTTTGATCTAAAACTTGATTGAATAGGTGTCTCAGTTTGGTTATCTTCCATATTCTACAAAAAAAAAATTTTGAAGTGATATCAATAACACACAAAAATTTCAAGCACAGAGTTTTATGATTCAAGCATATGATTTGTATATCCCTTAAAATACTATTAGATATAGCTTTTTGTCAGGCTATATTATATGGCATACGAATCAAATTCAAGTATATGATTTGTATATTCCTTAAAATAACTTTACATTACATGTATCACCTCCAAACCCCTCTTCTCCCACTCTTGGATTTGAATACCTTCATGCCTTTGAATAATTGGTTTGCAAATAATGCATCACATGCACATTAGTATGAAAATGTAGTAACAAGGCGTCAAAGTCAACCTCATTGCGAATAATTAAAAGATGACATACTGAGTATTATTTTTGATGAAGTTTTGCTTACGTTTAGGTTCAAAATTTAGTTAACAATATATGGGCTTTGAAAAAATTAAAAGGTGATATAATTTATGGGCCAAAATTACTTTGGGCCGGTTTTTAAGCGGTACGGTACGCCGGTATGAACCGGTTTTTTCCAACTTACCGAGGGTATGATTCAGATGTCGTTTTCCCAATTTACCGGCATGTTTCGTACCAGCTACACCCCCGGAAACCGGTATTATACCGGTTTTTAAAACATTGATAATAATAACACAATTTAATGAATGATCTTGAACACTAAAAAAGTATTTAATTCCTAAGAAAATTGAAAAGTTATAGGAAATTGACATGTAACAATCATTAAAATTAGAGCCGAAAGATATAAGGGTATGTTTGGTATGGAGTAATGAAACGGATAAGAGAATGGAATGGACGAGGGAATGGAATGGACAGGTTAATGGAATGGATCATTACCATTCCATGTCTTGTTTTGTTGCCATGTGGGAATGAAACAAAACATTACTTTGTCTTGTTGGATATGCAGGAAAACACGAAGGAATAAAATCGGTGGTTAGTGGCGGTGGTGGGTGGTGGTCAGTGGCGTTGATGGTGGGTTCTGATATGTGGAGATAGCGGCAGTGGTGGACGGTTGTGATGGTGGGTGGGCGACGATGGTGAGTAGTGGTAGTGGTGGTGATGATAGGTGGTGGTGTGTGGCGGGTAGCGTGGTGGTGGGTGCCGGCAACAGTGGTGGGTGGTGGCGACGGCGGTGGCGATGGGTGGAAGTGGATGGCGGTGGTGGAGGGTGGGTGACGATGGTGATTAGTGGCGGTGGTGGGTGGAGGCGGCGGCGGTGGTGGGTGGAGGCAGCAACGATGGTGGGTGGTGGAGGCGGCGGCGATGGTGGGTGGTGGAGGCGGCGGCGATGGTGGGTGGTGGCGGCTGTAGTGGTGGGTAAAGGAAATTGTGGTGAGTGACGGTGGAAGGTGGTTGAGGCGGTGGTGGGTGGGTGTTGGTGGTGGTGGGCACTAGTGGGTGGTGTTGGATGGTGGTGGGTGACGGTGGTTGGTGGCAGTGGTGGTGGGTGGGTGAAGGTAGTGGGTGGCGGTGGTTGGTGGCAGCGACGGTGGTGGTGGGTGGTGACGGCGGTGGTGGGTGGTGGCGACAGCGGTGGTGGGTGTTGACGACGCTGGTGGGTGGTTGCGACAACAATGGTGGGTGGGGACGATGGTGGTAGGTGGTGTTGGTGGGTTATGGTGTTGTTAGTAAATTGTGAATGAGAGATAGAATGAAAAAAATATGGGGGGTGGATGGAATGCCTTGTGGAATAGGTGATTCCATTTCTTTAACCGACCAAACACACTATTTTTCATTACATCGTAATGGTCCATTCCATTCTCCCTTCCATTCCATCATACCAAACGCTACCTAAGAGTAATTGAAACAATTAGTTAAATATGGATAAAACGTCATATACGCCATGTAATCTGCAAACTAAAACTAAAACACCATAACTACAAATAAAACACTATGTACCTGCTACAAATAAAACACTGCCTAATAAACATTATGTTACTTGCAAAATAAAACATCATGAATTTGCAATTGTATTATCGGCATTGGTATTATCATAACCAGTATTGATATTCGTCTTTGTGGTTTCCGATGAGCTGAACCGATAACGACCAAACTCATGCCGCATGGCACAGGGGAAAACGAACAAACTCTCACCTATTGTACAAATTATTTATATCAATGTGGTTTACGCCTCTACCCAATTCTATTTTCCATAAATATAACATTCAAGATATATATTTTTCACATCAAAAGGTTGCGCCGCTAACTAAATCAAGTCCTTATAAAAACAACATTAGCAAGTCTTGGGGTCGGATGAACACGTTGATATCTATAATCTATCTATAACTTATAATAAAAGAATTGAACTTTGAAGATGTGGCATTCAATAGAGGCTCAACCCCTTCTTGAATGTGCTACATGGCATCATGTAGGATTTTTTAATTTTTGAGTTTTTTTAATAAATCTATATATATTATAATAATTATTTTAGGAAAAGATAAGAATTTAAAAACAAAATTAAATTATCTCTAATGTTTCCTCCCATAACTTTTAAACGTTAATATCTTTTATATACGAGATTTTTTAAAGAAAAAAATTACACCAAATTAACGAGCGTTTTATTATCTTTCCAACGAGTACCATAGTGCTAGATAAAAAACGGAGAAAAAAACAACTATTTTTGTGGGGTTTTGTTTTCAAATATATTTTACTCTACTAATAAATCACAAACGATAAACATAACTTAATAGGCAGAGATTCTTTTTTTTTATATTTGAATATGATAACTTATGGCAGAGATTTGTTTAAAATAAATATTATTATTATTATTATTATTCATTAATCATGTATTGGCAAAGCATTAATTATGTTGTCATATTAGATATTTTATTATGTTATATTAGATATTTCAACCCCGGGACACTCCCGGGATAAAAGCTAGTTAGATTATATAGAAATTCATCTCATCAAAACAAGTTTTTAGAATTTTTTTACATTAATATATTCTTAACACTAGTTGATTACTCTGGGAGTCTCCCAGGGTTGAAAAATCTAATATGATTTAATAAAAAATGATAAAAGTAGAAAACATACTAATCGTAAACTCAGTCATACGGATCATTAATTCCCATTTGCGTTCACTGACCTGAACCTTGAAGCAAATGTGACGGTTCACATCTCACTTAATCAGTAGCTTCGGCTTTCTTTTCACCCTCCTATAGTGGTTGAAGATTACAGATGAGGTTTGATATTTTTGAAGTATTCATCGTTTTGATCTCACTTTAAAGTACTTGGTTATATGATTTTATTAATACATATATTGAATTACAAACGTTACATACTTAATTAAAGTAAAAATCTCAAGTAATAAATCTATCAGTGTATACACAATTATCTGTTATTAAGGGTATATATGACAATTGTTAAAGTAATTAGTGCTTTGTTTTAAATCTATTAGTGTCATCGTATGTTTTATTTGTCAAAGCAATGGTTATAATATTTGTGCATTAGATTATTGGTATAAACCTTACCTCCTGATCAAAGGTAGAAGCTAACGGAATGTTCACCTCTGCTTATAATATTCATTTAATAAATGCTTGTTAGATAAATTGGAATATAAATCTTTTTAGTTATTAATATTATTATTATAGATACAAATTTTTTCATGTAATAGTTATTTTAAAAAAAATTATCACCTCTCTGTATTCTTATCCATTATAAAAGAGGTCATATTATATGTTAACACTATGTTCCAGAGTTTCATTAAAGGATGGAAGAGAAAGGATTGGGAAGGAAGTGGGGAAAAAAATGTGTTCTAGAGTTTTTTGTAGGAGGGAAAGGGAGAGAATAAGAGAGATAATAAAGAGGTTTTAGGGTGATTTTCAATCTTTCCAATTTGGAAGAAATTGGAGAGAAAGGAACAGAAGGGAGATCTTTTCTCTTCCATCCTTTAATGAAACTCTGGAACAGAGCGTAAAAGCTTTTAGTTTGAAGGGGATTTTTATATGAAAGATACTCTTACAATGAAAGATAGCCTACCTTTAATAAAAGAAAAAGAATCATACATTAATACTAAAGAAAGAGAGAAAAACGAAACTGAAAAAATCTTTACTTCTTCAAGCACATTATACCTTCAAATATCCTTCATCATTCTTTCTTTTTCTTTTTCAATATGTTAATCATGATATATTCTAAATCCCATTTAAAGTGTACAAGATATGTACTCCCATGCTTTTCTTTTTAGTTTTAGATATATACCTGTTTTATTATATATGATGATAATCACATAAATTCAAATTTTTAAAACAAATTTGTTTTCACCACATTTTATATTCGACATAAGTGGTTATATAAAGAGAGGCAGAGGGAATATTTAAATAATAAACAAAACTTTTGCTAAGGCTACATGGTGTGAGGGTTTGAAAGGGGATGTGAAGCTCACGCCACCAACACCACCCCGAATGTGGCGTGGGGCATGTTGGGTGGAGATTTCCATAGGCGTGGGGAAAATGTGAGGGTGAGGTGGATGGTTATGGCTGGTTCTTGATTTATAGATGATTTTTGATTGTTTGTTTGATTATAAAACAACCCCCCCCCCTCTCACACCACCGCCACCGTGTGTTTTTTTGGGGGTTGGAAGGGAATTGACGTGACTACTACATGTCGCTCCATGCCCCGTTCACCCGATGACCACAACGTGTAGTCTAAGGTTATAAAACTGTTTACAAAGTTAAATTTGAACTTTAGATATAAGACTCGACAGTCGACACCAGTCAAACTTGAACTCGATCTTTTAGTTTTAGATCATGCTTGAGCTTAATAAGGCTAACCCGACCTTCTTCTAAAAGGGTTAACAACATTTGAATATAGGTGTCCCAAAATGTTTGGTTTAGTTTTCAAAAGCTGGATTAAAAGAGAACAATAGCCTGACAAGGGTTCGGTCTGATTTAGGTGCCCAGTTAGGTGCCAGTCTCCTTGCCATTGCTACTGTCTTTGAAATTCTAGCTATCCTCTCCTTGTCTTAGTTATTCTGCATTGCTCCTTCTTCTGATCTTGCTTTCTTGCCTTATAGAACTGACCTTTGTCCCCTCCTTCCTTCACAACTCGCTTTCATCCTTCCCGTTCGTGTTCGTAGGCCTTTTTTTAGTTTCTAATAGGGGGTGCAACCAAGGAGATAATTCATGATTTCTAAATCGAATAGATTTTTAGATTTTTGATTCGATTTAGAAAGTAGGAAACTATAACTATATAAAGAGGACAAAGTAATACAAAAAGAACTCTGTTCGATTTTTTAGTCTATCTATACGAGGAGATCATATGAAAAATGTAACCGATTCTTTCGTTTCTTTGGGCCACTGGCCATCCGCCGGGAGTTTCGGGTTTAATACCGATATTTTAGCAACAAATCTAATAAATCTAAGTGTAGTGCTTGGGGTCTTGATCTTTTTTGGAAAGGGAGTGTGTGCGAGTTGTTTATTTCAAGAATAGGCTGGATCCAACCAGATGTACTTTTTCTGTTATAACTAGGAAAGTTATATCTAAGAAAGAAGAGTGCATGTTCTCGCGAATTACTTCTGAATTTATAAAAAAAGTAAACTGAACTTTACTTAAGACGAAGGAACCGAGTGCAAAAAAAACGGTTTCGCTTCAAACTACTAGTAATTAAGACTAAAAGTAAGGAAGTCCTTTTCTTGACTTGGCCTGCGTTCATTATACCTACCCCCCTTTTTAAAAAAGTTGATTTCATTCTTTTACATCGACAAATAACAAGTAAAGGAAGAAAGATATTTTTAGCACCTCTTTCCAATACTGATTGAAAGTGCATTGCTGTGTCAGAAGAAGGATAGCTATACTGATTCGGTATACTCTAAAGACGACAGTAACTAGATTATACTCTCTTTTTCTTCGTGATTGTAGAGTTACTCAAAGGATCTCTCCCTAAAGCTGTAGACTGATCCCCGGCTTCTATCGGTAATGATCTTCCTCACTTGATCTGCCCGTACTCTCTTAAGTTAAGTCGACTTTTGCAACCTTTCCGCGTAAAAGTGATTTATAGCAAGCTTCTTTCCTACTCTCTTTCTTGTGCCAGTAGTGAAACAAGTCTGCGGTAGTTCAAAACCGGAATCGGCACAATATCGTTTATTAGAAGTGGACAATCGAGTGGTTGTACCAGCCAAAAGTCATCTACGTATCGCCGGACCGCCCCCGCCGACGAATAAT